>VXBI01012463.1:153243-177685 GCA_013397375.1 Toxostoma redivivum | reverse complement strand
GTCTCTTAAACCAAGACAGGCCTACACACTCTGAAATACTTCCAATGACAGAAATAATTTGTTTAATGCTCCCAATTATGCCATAAAGAATCAGCCTGTCTTAGAAAGATTTTATAAAAGATTCAGGTTTTAGATTCAAAAATCTTAGGAAGTCAATGATATTTAGAGCATGATTCTGTTTCCCCTATATTTATGAAACCAAGCCTGATGATAAAAAATGTCAGAGGTTGCACTACCAACAAAATGGGATTCCGATACAATAAACACAGCTTTTGTTAATTAGCTCTATAAAAACATACATATAGAAAACCCTGCTCAAAAAATCAAGGAAGGTCCTGTTGTCACCAGCATTCACTTTGAGAATTAAAAGATTTTTATTGATTATTTAAAGAGGAACTGTTAAGCATATTGTAAATGGAATGAAAAGAAGTTTTGTGTGCTTTAAGCTGAGGCCTTATAATAGGAGACATGCTACGGTATGCTTGGGCAGATTACAGGAGAGATGAATAAGGAAAACCTTCATTTTAGCTAAGGCTATATATTCTATGTGATAATTTTTGCATCTTGAATATTTACATTGCTTGCTTAACTATCAAACTTCTCAGCTGATACCCAAGCAGCTGAATCTTTACAAAGACGTCCTCAGTGTCCTGTCCTATCTGCGGAGGCACAAACTACACAAAACCAAAACTTTATCACGATGCTGGTGGCAAATGTCCACATGAGTGAATAACCCTAGCTTTTTGAGTCAATGAACTTCAGTTGTGTTTGAGTTTTTTCTTTCTTTTCTCTTCTTCTGTTGTTTCTCAGAAGACAATTATATTACTGTATGTTTCTTATTTTTTCTTTCTTTTTTTTTTTCAATTTTTAGTTTTTTATACCTTTTGCCATGCCTTGAGACATTTACAAAGATCTGCAATCTCTGTGGCAAAAATGTATCTTGTTAGTTAACTGATAATCAACCAGCGCCAGGTAAAACACAACCTGAGTACTAAATCAGCATTGCTTTTTGCTCAAAAATTTTGGGTCTGGATGTGACTGCTACTGTGCCATAAAACATTTTCAACATACGCCTGTCCAAAGACAATTTATCAACTGCTCTTTTCCTTTCCAGGAAAATTCATAGGCAGAAATTCTCAGTGCAGCCTGAAACAATATAAAATTGAAATGCATAAAACAGGGAGTCATCATGAAGACAGGACAGCAAGATTATCATTTGTGAGACTTTCATTCTTACCAGAATCTTCCAGGCCAGAGAATATTTTGACACCTCTGAGACAGTCACTATCATGTGAATTGCTGGAAACTGGGAAATAGCATCTTTCCCTTTTCTGACATTCTTCTCAAATGAACATCCCTTGTTTGGCTGAATGGACCCTTGCTTTGACCTTTACAGCCTTCCTTGAGTAGCTTGTGTGTTAAAAAGACAGGGATCTGGAATCAAATGTGCAAAGAAGTATAATCTTGTAGGTTCTGAGTAAACAAACAGCTAGGCAAAATCTTTCTGTTTGATCTTCAATTTTAATCCCCCCAGGAACTGCATCAAGTATTCTCCTGGAGGGCTAGAAATGCGTGGGATTTGGAGTCTTTCTAAAGCCTTTCAGTTTTCATTCTCTTTACTCTAAATGCATATATAGAGCTAGGAGTGTAGGAAAAGATCAAGAGTACACTTGGCATCACTGACACTACCATGTGTTTGTGACCTGTTTGTGGATCCACAATCAAACCACCATGCAATTCAAGAAAAATAATTTTTACTTAGAATTTCCTATATGAACAGCTATTGATACACTATGAAGACTACTTTGAGTACCTGAGATTTGGTCTTCAATTTGACAAGTGAAATAGTAACATTTACTATGCCTTATAGGGCTCTTGAACAACTACATCTCATAAAAAAACCCTCAAAGACAACAAAACCAAGCCCTAAAAGTCCAAAAGAAAGGCAGTCATGGTACACAACTAATTTTAAAGCATATAAATTCTAAACAGATGTATTTTTATAATGCCTAAATATTCATTAGCACTTTTCTAAAAGATATGATGTCATCCAGCATGTGGTTTGGATATGTTTCTGCTGCTGAGTGCTATAGCCAGCTTCAGGGATTTGTCTATTAGAAGACTAAGTTTTTTCTGTAAATTCTGGTTAAAGTCAATGCTGTACAAATAAAAATCATTATTATTTCACTATGTTAATGTTGACAGTATACATTTATTGGTAAACTATAATGTTTCTCAGTTCACCTGAACATCAGCTTTTTAAAAGAAAAGATACTTCTTTCCATATCCAGATGAGAGGTTAGTCTATCAAAGACGTGCTATTCATTGTCCTCCCTTTTCCACTCCAACTATTACTTGACTTTGATTATTCCCTTCTTGATTATCTCTGATTTCTGCTGAATACTCAGCAATCATCCTTTTGTTTCTAAATAAGCCAAAGTGTCACTGATTCACATTATGAGAAGAAAATACAAGTTTCCACTGTATATTTTCAAGCATATGAAATGGCACTGCCTTCCTGAAATTCCTAGATATGATTCACTGTGAGATGGAAAGAAATAAAAAATCCTCAGTGTCAGCACTGTCAGTAAAGCCTGTTTCACTCCATCCTGTTACTGAGATGCTGAGCATTTCTCAGGTCTTTTTGAGTCTTTGAGTTTCCCGCAAATATTATTTTCTGCTCAGTCATACAAAACAGTCACTGAACAGATATCACACATACCCCCTGTTCCAAGGATTCTAAGCATGACTCAGAGGACTTTCCAAGTGAAGCAGACTTCTGGAAAGGGAGACACATGAAGCACTAGAGACATCTGTGTTTCTAGGAAATTCCTGTATCCATTTGCACATGAAGGAACCAACTGCCGTGTTAAATCATCTGCTGGACAGCATCTTGGGTGAGTCTTGAAGAAAAAGGGAACAATTTAGGCCTTGGCTTTTGTGGTTTTTCTCTACTTGGAAACAATTCTTTTAGGTTAAATGTGTAATCAAAAAATGTGTAATGACTTGGGATTTCATATAAACAGTGTCAGGCACTGAAAATTATTTTATATTTCCACAGTCAATAATATGCACATATAAGTTTTGTTGACCTGTAACTGAAGAATTTGTACTGTAAGGGTTGTTTATTTCTGTGACACAGAGCTTGCAACTCAGCCCAAGAATGACTATCAGTCTGCAGAGCCTTTCCTGGGGAGCCTGTCATTAATTTGAGTTAACAGCATAACAACAGTTGGCCAGCATCTCTCAGTCACTGCCTAGGAAAATGGAGCCTGCATTGAACATTAGGTAGGAGAAATAAAGTTGATTGCTTCAATGCAGCTTATGCAGACCTGTCCACACAGCTTGCAGACGGTAACAGAGAAGGCAACTTTTTACATTATTCCTTTTACTCATCAGATCTGTTTGTAGTTCAAGCACTTGTCCTGTCTCAGACACATCTATAAGATTGGCCTTCATCTTTTGGCCTTGAATGCCAAAAGGCATATATGCAGGATGCACATTTTGTTTCCTGTTTCACTGCAAGTAGTTTCTGAAATGTGTTGGTTGATGGGTTTCAGTCAAAACTGCGCAGCTTACAGTCAGTTACAGTGCTAAGAAGGAATGAAAGAGGAAAACTATTAAATTCCAGATTCTGTTGTATATCTGTGCAATTCCAGTCAAATAGAAAATAGATTTTCCTGGGGGTAACAGCTCTGCACAGAGGTAACATATGGGCAGATTGGAGACTGTAGATGAAGCTCTACAGGGCTTAAAAGCCATGACCTGTAAAGTTGTATACCTCCCATGAAGAGCCACAGGATGGCTGTTTAAGGAGCAAGCAAGCAAGTCAGACATAAAGGCCTGCATCAGTGGACTGCAAAAACACAACTCACAATTATCAAAGACTGACTTCCAGCTAACACTGACCACCTACAGACATGCCTTATATTGGTCATATTTATAGAAGTATTTGCATTGCAGCTCTGAAAATGCAAGGCTTCTGCTTTGATTTTTCTGAGACACTGGAAAGGTGTCCAAGAGCATTTTATGCTTTCTTGGATAGACCCATGGAAACAGGGAGGAATAACCTACCAAAGCTTCTATGTTTTGTTTAGGTTTTCTGAAGTCAGGCAGTCCTCCAGCACACAACAGCTTTCCACGCTAGAACCAGAGCACATATTTACCCTATCAAAGCATGGAGTATAAGCTGGCCAATATCCCTTTTTGTTGAGTTGTTCTAGTGTTTTCAGTTACTTTATTTTCTACCACTCAGTGTAGATCCATGTATACTTCAAAAACTTTTCTGCTATTTATTTTTTGAATTTTCCATTAGCTAGAGTGTTGTAGAAAATATATCTTGTGAGTATTACAGTACAACCAACTATTATGAACAATGCTATGCCCAAACCCCATTTTTGACAGGAAAAGAGATATCCATTTGCTCATTACTGGAACATTAAAAGAAGAAACGTGTTCTATAGCAGTGTCACTAGTATTTGAGTACACAGCACCAGCTGTGAATCCTGTGTGGTGCTGACAGTTTGGCAGCTATGACAAAGGCTCGAGCAAGCTCTTCTCCCATTGTGAACCAGTGGTGACTTGAACCTGCTTTCAAGAGTAATTCAGCTTTTCCCGAATGTAGCACATAAACTTAAATCTGTTCATTTAATGGATGGCTGAATTACTCCATCACAGTCTCGTGGAACATATATGCCAAGCCTTGGGCCTCTTTGCTAAGATCAAAGGGACAGTGAATATGCAGGAGGTTTGTGTGTACTGTAGAAAAGTTTTCTAAAAAAAATGAACATTGTCCTTAACAGTTCAAAGACTGACAATGGTGTAAGACTGATGTCTGCTTTTTTCTTCTCCTCTACCTCCGAAGCAATCTTATACGTTCGTGTTCAGGGTTGCATGCATCTACATTTTTTAAAAACAAAAAGGCAACTGTTGTCTTTCCTACTTAAAGTTATCTGCTAAGGTCCCAGGCCTCTCACAACCCTTAATAATGAATATACTAGAAGAAATACAGTTATCTTTTTCATGATCACTTCATAGTCAAGATTTCAAGTCGTTTACCTCAAAGTACTGAGTAGCTATGGAACAGAGTACTGACAATCCTCTCATGAGGGACGACACTGGCCCATACACCACAAAAATAGTGAATACAACAACCACAGAGCTAAAGGGAAGCCACTCAGAGTCTCTGAAATGAACCCTCTTCAGAATGACCCCCATCTTTTCGTATGGCCTTAACACATGCAAACACACTCATGAAGAAAAGAAATACGTAAGATGCAGTCATGCAGACAAGGACTAATCATATCATGCTGAGCACTACCAGTGAGTGCTCAGCTGAAAACACTGACCAAACTAATATGATGAAGAAAAACCTATCCTAGCAGAAACTATACTAAATAACTTTTCTCTGGAAATTATTTTTCTTCCTGTAATCTCTTGCTTTTTTTTTTCTATGAGCATGTAAAGCTCCTCAAGGCAGAGAACTTCTGCAGAACTAGGCACAGAAATATACTAATACAGTTGTATTTTAATGGTAAACACACAGGTGACCTAATCACACTTACAAATAATCATGTTTAAAAAGTTTGGTGGTTTTCTCTGTGGCATTATCAGAATGAACACTATACTTACAAATGTTTCAGGTTATCTGAGTATATAATTCTTGGCTTTGTGTTAAAAGATGAAAGAATAACAAAATTCTTTAGGTTTGAACAGACCCTTAAGAACAAGTTGAATTCTAAATCAGACACTGCCAAATCCATCACTAAGACATGTGCCAGAGTGACTACCTGACATCTACATGTTATTTAAATATCTCCAGATGACTCAACCACTTCTCTGGGCAGCCTGTTCCAATGCTTAACAGTGCTCTTCATGGAGAAAATTTTCCCAACATTCAATTAAAACTCATCCTAACATAACATGAGGTTATTTCCTTTTGTCTGGTCGCTGACTACCTGGGAACAGAGGCTGACCCTTGCCTGGCTACAACCTTCTGTCAAGCAGCTGTAGAGAGCAATGCCCTTCTCAGACTCCTGTTCTCCAGACTAAACGCTCCTAGCTCCCTCAGCCCTCCACATAAAGCCTATGCTCCAGACTCTTCACCAGCCTTGCTGCCCTTGTCTGAAATGGCTCCAACACCTCAATGCCATTCTTGTAGGGAGGGGCCCAGAACCAGGCACAGGATTCAAGGTGGGCCTTACCAGTGCCAAGTACAGGGAGAACATCACTGCCCTGATCCATCTGGCCACACCAGTTTTAATACAAAGGATCACCCATGGCTTTTAGCTGCACAATGTTCTTTTATCCATATATTTTCTACATACATATTTGACTTTCTTCAAAAAAATTACTATAAAAGACATGAGAACCTAATTTAAAAACAACTAATAAGTTTTCTCTCTCCAAAAGTTTTTGATTTTGCTCCATTTACCTACTCTACCTGAAATTAGAAGGCCAAAATTCTATTTGAAAGAGGATGGAGAAACTTGAAAATAGTATTGATGTTTCTGTCTGAAGCAAAGATCTTTTGGATTTAGGCCTTCCAAAAGTTCTCTAAGAGCCACACTAAGTGGCACTCCAGCCATTCAATAATGAAGTCAAATTGAGATTGTAGTTTAAACAAATTAAGACTAAATTATTTTATCTTCATGCCTCTATAACCACACTTCATTCTGATGATTGTTACCATACATCTGGTGCAGCTGATGATGCCCTGTCATACATCTCTTCTCTTGGCCAGATGGTGCATAAAACATGCCCCAAAGTAGCAGTGTTGTCCTCAGAAGATTGACTTTTAGGATGAAAATACATTTCTCAAAGTAGAAACTACCATGAATCTTTGACAATATTTCTGAGCTTAAATAACAACTTCAATTTGGCAAAAAAACATAAGCAAAAAGTAGTCACTAAAAGTTGATTCCTGTGAATCTTATTTTGTTTGTGCTCCAAACAATCAGCAAAATCATTATGATATGTAAATTCTTCTCCTACACATATTCTGCCTTGCAGCCTGTGACATTTTTGTAAGGTTTCACATAAGGAGCTATTCTTCTTGTTCATTGGAGGAAGGAGTTCACACACCACTGCAGAATGTAGAATACGCAGTTCACAAAAACCCACTTTCCAAGGTAAAGCATGTTCAAGGTATCACATTTCCCACACTTTTTGAGCTGGGCACAAGCTCAACCCCAGCTACTTAAACATTGTAGACATCAGCTGTGCTGTGAAGGTGGGTAAAGAGAAGAGATCACAAGTTCAGTTAGGGTAGAAGTTGTGGTCATGGTGCTGCTGATTCTCTGAGAGACTAATTTAAGTAGTGTCCCATAGCTCATGTAATGACGTGCTGGAAAACTGAAACCCTCAAGAACAAGGGAGACAGCAGATATTGGACAGACCACCCCACTTCCTACATGGGATGTCACTTCTGGCAAGTGTTTGTACTTCTTTCTTCCTCCAAAAACAGCATCGGACTGAGCAGAGATACTGAAACCTTTGCAGAGCCAGTTAACACATCCCTCTCAAGTTTTCCCTCCACCACCACTTATGCCACCACTTCAGTTGATTTTTTTTTTCCCCTCAAGTTTGAGAAATGGAGAATGGAGGAAAAAAGCCACTGAGACCTGCTTTTTAGCCAGTTAGAAAAAGTGCTTTTTAGCCCTTAATGACTAGAATACTGAAAATACATCGCACAAGGCATCAGACTCCCAGTATATATTCTCCAGGTTAGGCAGCATTCCTTCATACCAGCAGTGCCAAATCCTTCTCATGGAAAAGCAGGGAATACACTAATAGATTTGCACTTACTTTCTACTGCATGTGTTTTTTTCTATCTTCAGAACTAGACTGAAGAATGGGCTAATTCATATGAGCTGGCAGTGGACCTTCATGTACCTCTAATGGTACATGTAGCAACAGACCAAGGGGGTACACTGAGGAAAGCACGTAGAAAGGATAATAATGATATGGCTTGGGGACTGTCTAGACTACTCTCATGCTTCAGTCCCTATTCTTGTATAAGTAGAATACCTAAACTAATCAAGGCATTTTAGATATCAGATACAGATAGGGAATAAAATTCCTCCAAGATATAATCAAGAAAGTAATGCAATGCTAAGAAGATCAAATAGCTAGCTTCTAAACTGCATTACCCACCATCCAGATGGACTTCATTCAACTTTCATCAATCTTTTGTGATGATGCTCTAGAAGCATGCTAGGTTTGTGGGCTGATTCATCTGCCAGCTTAGGTTACTTGGAGTCACCTGTTATATCCTGAACTACAGGGACAGGAAAAAGGTGTGAGGAGGAGGAAGCTCAGATGTCTAATCTAGCAGTAAAGTATCTACCTGATATTTTCCAAGCACATATATTTCAAGACACCAAACTCTCTAAGAGGATAGCTGTGCTGCTGCTATAACAGACATATAAGCACAAAATTCATCAAGTTTAATGACTGGAGAAAAAATGTAGAACAGTCTGTGTCTTGCAGAATTTTCCTTATTTCATTGAGACAAAGATTAATTCAAAGGTCTTGGCAGGCACATCCATGTTGAAAGAGAGATCAAGAAAGGGCAGCAACAGGAGCAAGCAGATAAGCTTTACAAAATAAAATCCTTCTATAGACCAAATTCATCAATAGTGTGACCGGTGCAAAGATCAAGCAGAAAGGATTGTTTAGATTCTACATTAGTCTTCAGGTGGCAGACTACAGCCGCCCACACCCAGCACTGGGTGACTGAATTACCAGTTAACAGCCAGCAATCTTACCTCTCCCTTTGGTCCTTGGCAAAGCTTTCTCTTTAAAAGAAGGAAATATACCAGCTGTAGAGATTGTGTATTTTTTATTGTGGGGTGCTTATACATGAAACAATGGCAGTTCCTAGATAGTGCAATTGCAACAGCTGCAAAAAAATGAAGAAGTATATGCAGGAAATGCCAGCAAACAACACTTTGCCCGCACTATCGATGCTTCCTCATACTTTGGAAGAGGAATAAGACGGACATAACTGTAAGAAAAGGTCAGAGATGTCAAACATGCTCCCCACATTTCTAGAGGGTGTATTGTGAAGAGCCCTTTGCTCAGAAAAATTAGCTGAGCACAGTCTATTCACATCCACCAGTCATCTGCTCTCCTGCTGCTTCAGAAAAGTGCCTCAAGCAGTAACCACTATTACTGGATGGAGATTCAGAAAAATTCTACCACAATATTCATAGGAAACCATAGAAAAATTTGAATCATGTCCACAAGGGCCCTCCAGAATCTTGGTCTGCTTTTTTAGGTGCATTGTGGTGACATACTGGGCTCCATTCTTTGGAAGTAGCATCACACACATGCTCTGCAAAAAGTGAAGTTGCTAGCTACCAAAATTTACTAATCAAACATGGAACGGCTGAAGTATTGATAAAGAAAATTAATTTTTCAGCGGAAGTCCTAGGATTTAAGTATGTTCTAAATACTTTCTTTATTTTGATCAGCCACAACTAGGCTATTTGATTACATTAATAACTTTAAAAATCCTCCTATACAAAAACTCTCATCACTTAAAAGTGATTTTGTACTTTCTTTAAATGTCAGACTGTGATTTCTTATACTGTTAATCAGATTTTAATTAATTTAGCTCTTTTAGTTCCTTAGGCTGCCTGGCAGTGCTGAGATTGGAATTAAGAATCAGAGAATAATTAAGTGTAGCACTGATTTTGGGAACCCTGCACCCCATCAGATCAGGTTTCTCAGGGCTTTATTCTGCCAGGTCTTGAAAACCCTGAAGGATGGAGATGGCACAACCTGTGTCCTCTCTCAACTACTTTATTTTCTTCATTGGGAAAAAAAATTCATTATGTCAAGCCAGAAAAGAAGTCGAATTTCTGCTAATTTCAGCAACATTTTCTTTTCCACTCCAAATTATTTCTTCACACTGTTTACCAAAAGCTGAGAAATATATTCCTTGAAAAGTGTTAAACAGTGAAACTAGGTACCACTCCCTAAGGAGCAACTAGTATTTACCAAAGAATTTACTCTAAAGCTAAATAAACCACAAGCACATTACAAAAATTCATACTGGAGATGGATAGCTTCACTATAGTGGCTGAGCATCATACAGACCCTCCTCTGCTCTATTACTGCATTCTCACCCACTGAGGACTGAGACAGATCTCTATGTGGTTACCTACAGAACTTATTTCCAGAGCTGTCAGCCTCTTAACCCACTTAAATAGATAAAGAAATTGATAATAATGGAAATAATATCAAGAATATAATCATGTCTGCAACCCTTTACAGACTGTGAGACCATTTTACAAAAACAGTCCTTCAAGTTTTGCTATACAAAGAAGTGGTCCTGATTTTCAACAACTGCTTTTATCACCTGCACACAATTCTTGACAGTTCTGTTTCCATACAATCAGCTTCCTATAAGTGCAGGAGTGGTTAAGGGAAGAGGCTCTTTACCAGAAAATGAATAAATCACAAGGACAGGGGAAAGCAGAGAAGAAATACCAGACCACGGGTTGACTGGTTAGAGGCCAGAGGCCATTGTCTCGCTATAAACACTGACAAGGTTAAATATAAGATTTATAACAATGTATAATGCAATTGCATTCGTGTTTGTTTTTTTTTTTTTTAAACCACAGAGGAACACCACCACCATAAAATGAAAATCCCACCAAACCTGGCTATTCCTACTCTGAAATTATTTTCTTTGAAACTTGCTCCTCAGTGAAAGCTGCATTTAATCACAGTTCTTGAAATCCCTCTTTAGATAGTTTGCATGAGATATGCCAAATGATAGAGGAAAAGTTTAATAGGATTAAGCTGAGAAAATTGTGTTCAGGGTTTCTGTGAACAGCTCTTACTAATACAATCTCATCATCAAACTTATTTGCTAATGGAAAAGCCAGCCCAAATACCATTCACTGCACATGTATTTTTCTTTTCCAGAACAACTACCTTTAGACTAGAAAGATTCAAAGCAATGAAGCTATTTCTAAGTTACAGCCACTCAACACTTTAAAACTGTTGACGTATTAGCAAGGTTTTACATAAGCCTGGTTTGGTTTCTGTATATAATCTTTCAAGATTTATTTCAACTGCTTTGAAGAATGAACAATTGTCATATTCATCACCATTAATTTATATGAATGGAAATAGAGATTGTAATTAGTACTATGCCTATGGTACATCTAACCAAAGGCTGCTGCAGAACAGGTAGGAACAAACAGTAACTAACACAGCAACAAAGGCTCCCTCTCTGATCACTTGTGAAATGCAGAACAGGTAACAATACATCTGCTCAGTGACTGCATTTCATTCACAGCTTTATAAGCAGTGCTCAGATAGGCTGACAGGTAGTATCACATCCAAATATGGGACTGATGTGAAAATCAATCAAAAAGATTCCTTTGAAAGGCAACTTACCCCAGGATCAGATCCAAACTTCCCTCTGACTGTTTTGAGTCCCTAAGTAGGGACTTGCTCACATAAGAGATACACAGAACACCAAATTCAACACAGCATATATCTGTTCCTGAATTAAAAGACCTAAAGCCTCCCAAACAATGTTATCAACGGTTTCATATGAAAAGTAGTAAATCAAAAAGATAATGAGAAGTATGCAGGGGGCCAGCACAGTATCTGCAACAAAGGCTGAAGAGGAGGCAAGAAAGGAATAAGGGTACAAGTGCTGCTCTAATATTGCTCTAAAGGTATCTGTAGAATTTCTTTATGGGATTGTCCAATCAACTCAGGCTGTAATATGAGTACAGCACAGCTCAATAGTCAGTTCAGAGCGGGGCAAAGATTTTCATGAAATTGAGATTTCCTGTTTGGACTTTTATCAGAGTCCAGCACCATTTTAGACACCAGAAGTCTTTCCCCTCTCTTCAGTTTCTTCATGTTTGATTTAATTGACAACAACAGAAGCTTCTGGGAGGAGAAGCAGACTGAGAATACTGATTTCATTCTTAGCTTACAATAGGCAAACCATCAGGATAAAATTTCCTTCAGAACTATCTTATTACAAATATAATGGGAGTGCATCTAGGGCTGAATGCTTGTGTGTTAGAGATAATCAGTTGATTCAGTAAAACCCATCAGCACACCAGTGCGCTACCTGCTCCTCGTATCTGCTGACAGACAACACTTTCCACATATGCAAACCACAAGAAAATAGACCAATATTGGAATATTCCAAGGTAGAAACTTGATGTAACAAAATCCTGTAGAAATACCAGTGGAAGCAAAATCACCTATTTCTCTGCACCTTCAACCAATCTTCAACTCCAAAAACTATTTACCCTGAAGAAACAAAAAGTAACCAATGCTTGAGGAATCAAATCCATTTTTCACTACACAAAATATATGATACTGCTTCCTCTGATATCCTCCTTTTTCTGGCTGTTTTGTCAAAGTCCAGATTAAAAATGTAGTTAATACATCCTTTTGACCTATTAGAGCAGAACAGAAAAGTGACAGAAACTATGAAACGAACCACAGGTTTGTCCACATAATAGCCATCAAGTCCAAGAGTAAGGTATTTCAAATGTCTGGAAACACTCATAGACACAGACTCTTGATGCATCATCTACCAATTAGTCACAGGCCCTAGCTGCCTATGAACTCCAAAATACTGGGCTGAACTAATCTAAACGTATAGCATTCTTCTTGTTTGTTACTTATCTGGGCCAACTAACATAAAACAACTTACATCTCTTACAGCAAGCTCCCAGCTTTTCCATTTGAAAGCAGTAAATCAGGACCCATTAATCAAAACTGCTAAAAATCATGCAAATACATGATATTTTTAAAGTGCAACTTCTTTTGTTGTTGTGGGCAGCCACAGCTAAATATTTATGCTGTCTACACTACACAATGCACTCTTCAGCTTTCAGCAAGGATACATCAACCTACTTGTGCCACTCTTCAGAGAGAATATTATAAAAGGAAATTTGTGAAGCTGTTAATAGCTCTCTCATCTAGGCTGTCTGCTTAAATAATAGCAATATATGTAGTACTGAAAACAATACTTTGGAGAATAATTCACTTCACAACTTGTGAGTTTCGGATGAGAAATCTAGAGAGGGTAGGAGGGCTAAGCTCACTGCATTCCTGACTCTCCACTGTCTTGTACATAGATGTACACACTAGGAGAGCACTCAGACAAGTTTTGCTTTTGATCCATTCTCTATCTAAGTAGTCACACAAAGTGCAAAGCAATATAAATTTGATTAGCTTTCAAGAAGATATTAATGCAATGTGGATCACCCTCAGTGATTAATCTGAGAGGCTCATCAGGGACAAACATTTAAGGCTAACAAACACTATCATACCTAGCAACCACTTAACATTTCATATGCTGCATACTATTTCTCATCCCTCCTCCTCCCCACTTGCTGTTCAACAACTTTAATGTCCCTAAATATGTGGGAAGAGAACATGCTTAGTACAAGAATGGAAGGCAGTTTATGCTTTAGAACTTCTTCCTTACACTTACCTACACTTGTAGGAAATATATCCTCATTATTGATTTGCACTTCAATCCAATCCATGAGAAGATTCATATATTGGGGTGCTGGCAATGCTGTGGGCTTCTTATACTTCAAGTCATCCTGCCACCGGTACTCATACTTGGGGCCTCCAGACATCACCGGGCAGGTCCTCTCCGTGCAGAACTCACAGATAGTTCCATAAATGAGGTTGATCCTATTGAAGAAGTCAACAACATGAACAGCCACCCAGTCATTCTGATCTTCTCCACTGGGCAACTGCACAGCTGCTTTCAAGTCCACGCCTGAGTTGAGAGATGCTTGCGCTCGTTTGTGAAGTTCAAACCTCTGGGTTCCAGGTTCAAACTTGCGTTTTGGGCGGAAAGTCTTATCTTTATTAAAGACTTGCTTGAGTGCTATGGACATGTCTGCTAATCTTCTGCACTGCAGCAGCTGGCAGGAAAGCACGTCTGAGATTTAATATAAGTATCTGAAAACAGCTGCTCTCTATCACAGGCTTTCCAGGCCCTGCTCTTTTTCCCAGAGAAGCTTGTATCAACTTCAGAGCAATTTATAAGCTCTTCCTCTTGAAAGCCTCCCTGAAAGGCTTCATTTCCCTAAGGATATAAAAACAATACACATCAATTGCAAGCTCAAGTCTGGTTCTGTCAGTTCACTACTGTTTTACCAGAATTATCTAGCAATTATTAGCCTTAAAAAGTGCCCAACCCCTAACTTGAAGATTCAATTTTTTTAAAGCGTCTCACTTTTTAAGTATTAAGGAATTAACTTCTCTGGTCTTCTTAAATATCTACCCAAATAGAGGCTCTCAAGTTATAAAGATGAGAATTCAATAAATATTGTATGATCTTCAAATTTTAAAACCAACTTTTTTACTTTGCTACTTTTTTACAGTCACTGTGTAACATTCAAAATGTGCATATAAGTTCAGTAGAAAAAATACTATGTGACAATTTAGAATCTTTATCTAACTGCTCCTGGAGCTACCAATGGGGTCTCTAAGCATTTGCCATAGACTCAGTGCTCATCTCTGTGGGAAAACGAAATTGGCAAGAAAAAATTATCCATACTTGTTCTTTGTTTTAAATTAATGGGGTGTTTGTTTTTGCAAACCACATAGAACCTAGTAAGAAGGATAACGACAGGACTGCACAGAAATAATGTCTGTTTCCCACAAAATTGTACGGAGATCATTACTTTTATTGACCCATCTTTAGAAATTCAGTAGTGGACTTAGATTTCTGTTGGATTGTGTGGAACTATTAATTGTGAAGTGGCCATTTTTTATAGCTCTATTCACCTTCTTTATGGGGGAATACTTGGCATTGTTCTTAGGAAAGCAAGGGCATGGACTTAGTGTTGTTCCATCTAACCTAAGATGGCAATGGAATGGTTTCAACAGTGAGCCTGACTGAACAAATAAATTACAGCATTACAGTTTGTTTACTTTCATACATATACATGAAAAAGAATGTATTATCACTAAATGTATACACTTAAGAGTGACAGGATAGATAGGTGCTGTTTCAATTAGACTTTTGTTTTTGTACTGAAGATTTTATGAATAAATATAGAGAAAAAACATTTCATTCGGTGCAATACTTAAATAACACAGTTATGTGTTAAACCTGCACAGCTATAAAAAAATCCTCCCCTACTAGTGGCTATGGGATTATCTGCGTTCCACTGTTTTCCTTAATAGAAATCATGTCCATGAAAATTTTGCGTGCCTAGCACTAAATTCTTCTGAAGGCAGTTGCCTGAGGCTTTGTTGAGGGGAAAAAAACAAAGAGAAAAAGGTGTTGCTTTCTTTTTAATAACTGCAAGAAAGCAACACCTACCTTAGCAGTGAGAAAACTGGTGTTCTAGACACTGTGTCCACATAATAGGATGTAAGTGCCATAAATAATCCTCTCCAAGTATGTGAAAGACTAGCATTCAAGCTAATTTGCTGGCAAGCAGCAGTCACACAGAATCAGTAGAGAAGTGCTTGCTTTAACTTTTCCTGATGGCATGACGGAGGCATATTCCAATCATGACCTTGTAAACCATCATTTTTTCCATATCTGCAAAATCCGAGAAGTTTTAGAATGAACTCCAGGGAGATTATTGTCATATCTGACATGCCCCTTGAGTAATATTCAAAGATTGAGATCCTGAATATTCCAGTCCAGAAATTCTTTCCCTGACAAAGGTCAGGGAAAAAAGACTTAAAAACAAAAGTAGCCTTGGAAGTGTCATCGGCAGGAAATTAAGGTACTTTTAAGTAGTCAACTTTGCCCTACAATTTATTGTTTGTTATTAAGACCCAAAACTTCCAGCTCTCAAATACTCTGTAGCAGTCATTTGTTTATTTAAAAGTCCTTTAAAAATATAGGCGAGTACTTCTGCACAGACTGAGCCTGTGACTGACACACTTGGACATGGCATGGAGCCAATGTCCCAGTTTGCAATAATAAGCAGGTTAAGTCCAGAATTTTATAGCTCAGGTAATTACTTTCTTCCCCACATTAATACACCTGGTGCTCTTATGTGGTTTGACTCCCTTCATCATCTGCAAATATTCATCAGAACGTGCAAGTTTTATTTAAAACAAGCTGAGCACCAAATAAAACTCATCTTCAAAAGAGACATTTTGAAGCACAGTACTCACTGCAATTAAAACTCCTTCAAGAAAAACAAAACACACTGTATTTTATAAGCTGTTTTCTCTTAAATACACAAACAAAATTAATCACATTAAATAATGTTTCTCACTTCTCTCCATATATTCAGGAAATCTGCATAAAATAAATTAATTCAGAGAAAATTCAACCAAAACATTCAGCAAACAACTCATTATCTCAAGTCTTATGTTGATGCTGAAGGTCTCTGTTGAAGCACACACATGTTCTTGTCAAATTCACCTCAAAGATTCATCTGAAAGATTACTCTACTGTGCAGCCAGATGAAACTGTTCTTTAACTCACCAGGGCAGAATCAGAACAAGAAAGAGTTTCCTATACATTTTGTGTCTGGAGAATCTTCTGTTCAGTCTCCTGCAATAAAAGCCAAGTCTATTCCTCTTTCATCTTTCTGCAACTTTATAAAATACAAAAATACAAAGCTGGCTTGTATCTCACTGCTTAATTTCTCTTAAGAGATACAGCTCTGCTAAGAGCTTTTTTTTTCTTCTATTTGGAAATGCTAGGGGATGAATAGACTTGCTTTCTCATGTACTCTCACATTCAAGAATGCAGAATAGAAAAATATAAGACCTGACCTTCACAAAAGTAGTGCAGTGAATCAGCCCTATGAAGTACTTTTTTTCCATCCTGGTTCTTGATAGTATTTGCTATCTGATTAACCATTGTCTTTTTTCAAAAACTAACAGAAATTAACAAAGAAATAGGAATTTAGGCTTTTCTAAACATTTACAAACAACATCATCACTACTTCCTTGGAATAAAGAAGTTTTCCCCTTACTCACAGGAGACAAAGGAACAGGCTCACCTTATTTTCAGTAGAGATCAAACACAAACATTTTAGGTTTGGATCCTTTAGAAGCTGATGCTAATGGGAGAACTAGGCAAAGTTGTTGGGCTCTAAGAGCATCTTTTCTGCTTAGGCAATAAAGTGGCAGGTGTTAATGATAGGACGGGCCACTCCTTTGCTTAGGCCTGAATCACTAATCTGTTGCAGGAACTCAATTACCTTTAGACTTCCAACACTTCCTGTACTGTGTTTGAATCAACAGTCATAACAAGAGGTTTTTCATTTTATCCCAAATAACATACTGTCAATTAAAGTGTTGTATGGGGGAACTTAAAAATCAAAGCTATTGCTTCAAAATTGCGTAACTTTAGTAACATGAAAACTCATCAAATAGCTTCAACAACAAATAATAGACAAAATCTCACCATTTTAAAGCACTTGCCTTGCCAGTCACCACAATCACTTCTACGACCGTTTTCACCTTACAAGAAAAAAAAATGTTTCTAGTTTCATTATCTCAGTTGGTCTTGGGAGAATTGCTTCAGAGCTGAAACACTGTGAACAATGTAGTACGGGTCAGACTGAATCCCAGCTCCTTGAAACCTGTGGTACAGTAGCACCCACTCTCATTCCACATAAAACTAAATTTGCCTCTTGATAAGAGATACTCAGCAGTTTACTGTTATAGTAATTCCAGCAGAACTGCTCCTGGTTATACCTGTGTCAAAAGTGATAGAAACTGCCTTCTAATCTTTCATGATAGGTTCTAACTACACATATAGGTATAAAGAATAATGTTATCACTCATGGTATTTGCCTTAACAGTATACTGGGACAGTGTCCTGCATGTCCCTCTGAACTAAATTACTGTCCTGGTATAAGCAGCTCAGAGAGGTAATTCCTCCCAGTGATTAAGTTTCTCTACTTTTTTACAGAGTAATGTATTACTGCAACAGATACCAACATCTTTTCCTGATGGACTATTCCACAGCATGTATAATGCAGCTGGGTGAATTCCCTTGCTGGCAGAGCCGTGCCTGAGAATGGTAACCACAGATGTGGAGATGAACTCAGGACAACCAGACTTCATAAGCTTCACCCATGGCAACAGCACCACAGTGACAACACTGTCCTCCAGTTCACGCACACAGAGGGAAACTTGGCCTAAAATCAGGTGTACTGACATCTGGAAATAATAAACCAGTCATACCCATGCAGATGTCATTAAAAACCACCCACAACAAACAACACATTATGACCAGCATCATATTAGAGTCACTGCTGAGTTAAAAGCATACTATATTATTTCCATGAGTATTTTCTATTAAATCACAGGTAACAAGAATGTTAAATGGCACACTGTTTATAGACACATACCTTTCATCATTATATTCTAGGGAGAGCTACACAAGCTTTAGAGGTCTGCTGGGAAGATAGCTGATAAAAATCCTGTTTTATTAAACCAAACAGTGAGAAAACATGACTTCTCTAACAAAAAACACACAGAGATGTCTATCCAGCGATACACAATATGAAAACCAACTCTTCGTCAGCAGGCTTCTACATTTTTATGATTTTCTTTTTAAAATCTTAGTCTCCTGAGTGGCAATTTCCTTTCCTCTAAAGCTGCTGGGATTACTTTAAGCTAGTAACCACAATAACAACACTGCAGACTCAAGACACTCAGGTGGATTAGAAAGAAGCCTTCTCATAGTCAGAAACACTTCTGACATATAACAATATCCATTCATTTGACATGCAGTAACTACCCTTTCCTTTGTCTGGGCATGGGGAAAGAAAAAGGACCCCATGATTTTGCAAGACTAACAAAAAACTACAATTGTAAACAATCACAGGAATCAGCATAGTATTTCCATAACGAAAGTATTAAGGCCCAGAGGAGCAAATATAAATAATCCTTGATACTTTTCTAAGGTAAAAGACAGGAAAGGGAAAGCAAGATACAATGGATAGCTGCCTATAAAGCAGCATGCTTTGCAGCAAATGAATGCAGCTTTGTAACACGAGATAAACAGTGGCTAAAGTGGATTAGCCAGAAATAAATTATGATTTATGATTCTGCAAAAATACTGAGGTTTTCATAGGGATAAAATTGAAAAATGATAATTGGCTAAAGAATATGATTGAGTAGGAATGGCTTGGACTTAGGGCACAATACATGATGTTTGTAGTGGTTTTTAGATTAATGCCCTTAAACATAGCATCATATTTTCCACGAGCATATTAGATGATTTTAGGTAGAACTATTGCTCTTATGTATCCCAATACTTTATTTACAAATATTTAACTCCAATTCTTTCAACAAAGTTTACTTCTATACAGATGGAAAAGCCTCTCTTTCCTTTTAGGAAAATTTGCTATACAAACAATTACAAGTTGACTTAAACAGCAGTCATTTCTATGATGAAGTGCATCAGCTGTTCAACAGCAGCAGAATCAGGTATGAGTGCTCAAATTTTAGACAATAAGTGCTGCTTAATAACGCAAATGAAGCATGTTTTTCTTGATAGGAATAAATGTTTATGTTTTAACAGAGGATTGGCCACTCCACTAGTATCATTCTAGTGCCTTTTATAAGTCTTAAATCCAATTATACCTTATCTGCAGTTCTGAAAAAGTACACTGATCACCACAAAGGTACTGAAAGTACCTTGACACGTATTCACTACAAGTTTATATTGGTTACAGCATCCATAGTATTCTAGTTAGGAATATTCTGTAGCATATAATTTAAGGTAAACTGAAATAAATATCTCTCAGAACTACAGTAAAGAAACTACAAAAAATACATGACTTAGATTACAGTGAAATTCAGCTTATGTTCCCCTGTTATCTAGGAATATGAGGTCTTGACCCATTAAAGACTAATAGTCATGCAGGAGTGTGTGTATGGCTACATTATTTTTCTGAAAACTCAGTCCTGCTTCCTCTTCTCTCCTTTCATGTTCCTACCTTCTTGACATCTCCCCTATGATACCTGGCCCAGGCATTTATACATACCCTTGCAAGGAGCTGTATGAGACTCACAAGTAAACTGTAATAATTAAAAAAAACATGGATTATTTTTTTATCCCAATTGACTTATTTGGTCACACAGAATAGGGAAAAGGAAAACATAAGAAAAGGTGTTTGGAAGGCAGAGGATGAGACAGATGGACTAAAACCCCATGGGAGTGGTTATTTAGCCACAGCCACTTAAGTGAATTACAGTGTTTGTCATGACAATTTCATACCTCCCAAATTTCAAGCAGATTGGGAACTCCCTTTAGCTCAGGGAACTGCTGACAGAGTGACAGATCACAATGAAACACATAGTTCTGACATTCCCTTTGTATGCTGTTTTTTTATTGCACACAGGTTTTTCCAGCTCTCTGCCTGGTTTACAGGCTTTTTTAGTGGTCTGACCTGTTGTTAGCACACGTGCAAGTACAGTGAATCCTGTGCCACTAATCTTAAATCACTAAGCCACATTCTCTAAGTATACAACCAGCCTCTGCTTTCAGTTGTTAAGCCCCTGTTACCTGCCACATCCTTCTACCACCAATAAAGCAAAGCCTCTACAGCTGCACTTGGCTTGTTTCACCAGCTGCTGTTACAATCGTGGCTCTTGCACACAGCTGACCATACTGTTGGACCGGATGGGTCAGCTTACTAACTGCGGTGTGAAGATCAATAGAACCACCTCAATAATCCTGCTTCTGCCAAAATCTCTTGGTCTCTGTGGACAGAGACTTCATGACCACAGCGGATGGTTGTTAGGCTTTTATAGTATACATACTGCAGCTTTTGCTGTAACAAAAAACAGTTACCCTTCATTCCTTTAAAATCAATATACAAAGATCAGGCAAAAGGAATAGGAGTACTTTAATAGCTTTGAAGAAGAGGACACAAATTAAATTACATTTTGATTCTCTATTATAATATAACATTTGTTTCCCCCACCTTGCTTAATTTCTGATTCCAAGCCATTCCAGAAGATGAAATGTTGACTAAGCTACATTCAGTGAGAGCTGTGATAATTAATTCAGAAAACAGAGCTAAATTTTACTGTTACATTACAAAACAATAAGATGTCCTTATCAAACTGTGGTTGAACTTCAAAAATCTCTCTGCTCTGTTCAGCTTAAATCCTAAGTCTACATTCTGGCTGTTAAAAGCACCGGCACAACTGAGTAAACCCTGACAGAGTTAAAATATTATTTCCTGCCCTCTCCAACACTATCAGATCATCCAGACAATTCCCATATGAAAGCCTAAAACCAAGACCACTCAATTCCATTGAAAAAATGCTAGTTGGTTGATAAGAACGATAGGGAACAGAAAAATATGCACACACAAAAATGTGATCTGGGACCTCATGTCAGGGCCTTTCTGTCCAAGGCCTATCTGCTAGAAGCCAGTAGTTTATATGCCCTAGAACTTGAGTGCCCTAGTCTGCATGCCCAGGCCAAACTCAAGTTTTATTTTTGGTCTAAATCTTAGCTTTAGGAAACCATGAATGTGTTCTGCTTTAAGAAAAATGCCTAAATTATATGTTCCATCTCAGTCACATTTCAATTAAAGCCACTCATTCTGTTGTCCAAGCAAAGTGTGCAGAAACCCAGAGATACAATGGCAGAGTCAAGTTACAAACACTATGCTGGCAGAGACAAATAGCTAACACTCCATTGTGAAAACAGCACTTCCCACAGGCAAACACACTGAAAACATGTAAGAAGTTCAGCTGACACCTATTCAGACCCATTAGCCTTAGTCTATCTTCTCCTACCAAAGCTCAGGTTACTGTGGCAGGATAGAGAGCAGAGGCACACTGTTGGTGACACATTGCCTTCAGCAACCGTCCTAAGAAATTCATGATATCAGAGGCATTTTCCAAAGCAAAAATCTGAAAGGAGGCTATGACATCCTTAGTTGGAGCACTCACCCTTTCTTAACAAACACTGATAAATCTGAACATGAACATGATGATTTTCAGTTAGAAAAAAAACTGTCCTTAAGTCCATGTTGCTAAGAAACAAAACTCACCTAAAATTATGTGGGAGTCAGCGCAGCCCATCAAATTAACTGTAAGTAACTCAAAAGCGATAATTTAATTGAGATCATCTTCTAATTATTTATATCATAAATCTGTAATCTTGTCCTGAAATGGACCTCCAACAGCTGTAGGACTCAATCTACTAACTTCAAAACTCATGATTATCAGAAAAGCTAAGTGTATGAAATAACAGCATAAGTCTACTTTTAATGGTTTGGATCAAAGCACTCAATATGGCAATACAGAGTGGCAGCAACTACAGCTAATTATCACAAATCACTTGAGTAGGAAGGGACCCATCAGGATCATCAAGTCCAGTTCCTGGCCCTGCACAGGACATCAAGAGTCACAGCACAACCCTGAAAGTACTGTCTAAACACTTCTTGAGCTCTGTCAGGCTTGGCGCTGTGACCACTTCCCTGGGGAGCCTGTTCCAGTGCCCAGCCACCCTCTGGGTGAGGAACCTCCCCTGTCACAACTTCAGGCCATTCCCTTTGGTCCTGTCACTGTGACCAGTGACAGAGCAGAGATCAGTGCCTGCCCCTCCTCTTCTCCTCACGAGGAAGCTGTAACTGCAGTGAGATCTGTCCTCAGCCTCCTCCAGCTGTGCAGACCAAGTGACCTCAGACATTCCTCATATGGCTTCACCTCCAAACCGTTCACCATCCTCATGCCCTCCTTTGGACGCTCTTTAGCAGCTCAATGTCTTTTTTTGTATCATGGCACCCAGACCTGCCCCCAGCTCCGGAGGTGAGGCTGCCCCAGTGCAGAGCAGAGCAGGACAATGCCCTCCCTTGCCCGGTTGCGATGNTTGTCCAAACACTTCTTGAGCTCTGTCAGGCTTGGCGCTGTGACCACTTCCCTGGGGAGCCTGTTCCAGTGCCCAGCCACCCTCTGGGTGAGGAACCTCCCCTGTCACAACTTCAGGCCATTCCCTTTGGTCCTGTCACTGTGACCAGTGACAGAGCAGAGATCAGTGCCTGCCCCTCCTCTTCTCCTCACGAGGAAGCTGTAACTGCAGTGAGATCTGTCCTCAGCCTCCTCCAGCTGTGCAGACCAAGTGACCTCAGACATTCCTCATATGGCTTCACCTCCAAACCGTTCACCATCCTCATGCCCTCCTTTGGGCGCTCTTTAGCAGCTCAATGTCTTTTTTTGTATCATGGCACCCAGACCTGCCCCCAGCTCCGGAGGTGAGGCTGCCCCAGTGCAGAGCAGAGCAGGACAATGCCCTCCCTTGCCCGGTTGCGATGCTCTCTGCCTGATGCATGGCAGGATGGACATTTTCAAACTTACATCAAGAAGACAAAGGCAAGGTATTTGTACAGATGTCTTTTGAAGAAGATTTCACAGATTTATGATTTCACAGTTTTATAGGTTAAGGGCATGGTGTAGTCATAATCTGCAGTTTGGCAAGTGATACAATGCTTCAGCAGCAAGCAGTCACATGGCATAGCCTGTGCATGTGGTGATGGGGTCATAATTGTATAGTTGCAGGATTTGTGCTTTCAAAATTCAAAAAAATAAATCATCCACAGTGTTGATTTCTTCATCGGTCTTAACTTGCAGGACTGAACTGACTTGATGGCTGAAGAAATTTTTCTCTGGAGAATAATGTGGATCCCCACCATGTAACCTTTAGCACATTCAAACTTACCATTTGGCCAAAAAGACCTACCACCATGCATAGGGGAAATAAAAGAGAATCTGCTAGAATGGAAACAGAATACCTGGAATGGAGCAACCATACACACTCCAGAGATCTAAATCAGCAGTCTTGAAGGACTCACTTGGAGAAAAAAACCTGTCTTTGCCATCCACTATATGTGAAATATGAAAGCAAGTAAAGGACATCAGAGACATCATATATCAAAAAACAATATTAGAAAGAACACTTTATACTTTTTAATTGTAACTACCTCCTCTGAGGAATGTCAGCCTCCTCTCCAATGACATCACAATTAACTATTGCAACAAGGATTTTTCACCAGGGGAGAGTTTCGGATAGCAAAAATGTGCTGCCCTTTAATGCAGCACATTTTACTGCAGACAGTAACTAGCCAGCATTGTATTGACTGCACAGCCCTGCACAGACCATGAAGTACCAGCACCAGAGGAGCAATGCCCTAGCAGTATGCTCCACGGAACAACTGTGGAATTGCCTTGATCCCCCTACACACTGTAAAGTAACTTACCAGTTTATGAGTCTGCTTTACCTTTCTAGTGAACTAAACTACTTTGAAAGACTTTTCTGTATACTTCTTAACCCATGGCGTGCTTCAGAGGGAATTTAACAAAGCAAACAAAACTAATCACAAACTCATCTGGTATTGCGGTGTGTTATTTCATTGTTGTTTTTCCTTTTTTAAATGGTTCATTCCAATGTTGACACCTCCCCCCCCCCCCCCTT
>VXBI01012463.1:124875-153037 GCA_013397375.1 Toxostoma redivivum | reverse complement strand
ATGGTTCCCTATCAGTCTCCCTAATCCCCTCCCCAGGCAACGTCAATCCTCCCCAGGCCCTCCCAACCTTCCAGAAGCCTCTGTGTCAGTTTCCCTTCCCTCGAGTCATGGTTTGTTGTTCCATGTCGCTCCCCGCCATGTGTTCTCCCTCACTGGTTGGTTGTGTGTTCATCCCCGCCTTGTGTTCCTTCCCTGGAGTTCCTTGATGGCTGGATGTGTTGTACCCTCCCTCAGGATCTCCCCGCTATTTAGGTTGTTGCACTCCTGTCATTTTGCCTTTTGTTGTATCCTCTCCTTGCTGCCTTCTGCCCCCGGAGCCCACCATAAACCTTTCCCTTGGACCAGCACAAGGACTCGTCTCGTCCTTGGCCTCTCCCGGCCGTGGGCGCTGCCAGAGGGGCCCCGCAGCCCTGGCTGTTCCTGCGGGACAGCCGTGTCCTGGGAACAGCCGTGTCCTGGGAACAGCCCGCTGCTGGCGCCGGGACCTGCTGCGGGAGTGGGCCGGGCGGGCCCGAGGGCCGGGCTGTGGACGCAGGTGGGCCGCGTCAGTCTGGGAGAACGGGTTTGAGTAGTTTTTAATATAAATTCTGTGGTAAAGTGCTTTATGGGCAGAAGTATAGTATTTGATTACTCTTTACAGTCTGTGGTCAGAGCAACTTTCACATAGTACAAGCTCTCCTTCTAAGCATGCACACAAAAAATTTACTGTATCAGAGCTATAGCACTAAGCTCTTAAAAGGTATAAATAGGGGAAAACTAGCTTCGCTGCAAGTTAAGGTTCTTGCTTTTCAAACCAAGTTGCCTACAACTGTGGCAAATAAATACCCAATCGTACAAAAAGAACAAAATTCATTATTCATACAGCATACAAACATAACCAGCAAGAAGGGTTGAGTTCTTAGGACCAGAGCAAGCAGTTTACTCTCAAGCGAAATACATGAGCGCTTCTTGTCACTTGGTGTGCCACAGCTGCCAGCACACAGGGAAAGCACAGCTGACAAGCTCTGGAAGGTGCTATCTGCATTGCACTACAGCCTAGCAGTGCTCAGTTTAGCTCTAAACAAAAGTCAGTTCCCAATTTTTATCAAAAATTGACTGTAAGGTGGCACAGTTTGAATGCAGGAGTTGTCAGGTGGCTAAGCTTCCTCCGACAGAACTCATTTATGCAGCATGTTTCCCACACTATGTCCCCAACAATTTCTGACCAAGAAAAAGAAAAGCATGGTAGCTTCTTGTTTCTACTTGTACGTTTGTGTGCAGCACATGCTGTGACTTAACAGGAAGGTCTTTGTTTGTCTCAGATCCCAATCAAAGTACACTATTATAAACTTCTATTTGCTGCTCTAATTAAAAGGTCATTGGGGCGTTCTGTGGTGATGTTTCTTCAGGAACCCTTGAAACCTTAAGGCCACTTTCCACCATATCTCATCCCATGGCTTCACAAAGTAATTTTAGTGGAAACTGTTAGAAGCATTGAATGGCACTTTCTAAGACAGATGTAGATGCTGGGAAAATAAAATGCAGGACAAGTTATCTTACCAAAGGATATCCAAAGGTGATGACTGTGATTACAGCAGTGGAGATATTCACAGGATCTTCAGTATATCACTAAACCATGCATATAAGCAATTCACCAGTAAGATTCTTATTCTCTCAAAGTAAGATTTTGTGACTGGCACACTCACATGACACTTAAAAGACATCAGAAGCAGAGGTTGGTTAAAAGCAATCATAGCAAAAAAACCCCAAACCACCACCACTAAAAGCAACAAAAAGCAGCAAAACCAAACTGACAAACAGAACCATCCATCCAAGACATTGTCACCCCACTCCTCTCCCCCAAAAACCAAATAAAAGCCCCAACCCAAAAAAGTCCAAAAGCTAGATCACTGAAGAAAGAAAACATGTGAGATCAGCAGGAAAAGCCACAAAATGGTGGTGAAGTCATTGGGATAAATAGCCCTGTACTAATTGCACTACCTGCACTCAGTCTGAGACTTCTATTTTATTCTTCTAACAGATCGTCCCCAATTTGAGAATCTGAATATATTGGCACTTTATTATGAGTTAATATTCCATTGGTGAAACACTGAGTTAAAAGAAAAGCCAGGATGTCTTCAAAATACAACTTCAGATAATTTGGAGAACCTTACGTAAATAACAATTCATACATTCAATTAATAGCATTTAACTGCGGAAAAACAGTAACAAAGAATATCCTCCCAAAACATCACTCATTGCTTGATCAGTGCCTGATGTTTCTACCTGATTGCAGTCCTCTCCTCACATCTGTGCACTCTTCCAAATGGGAAGCACTTGGACCGGCAGCAGGTTTTACACCCATTGATCCAGACCATGGCCTAGATGCCATGCCCTCTCTCATATCATGACGGAAACAAGAGTATTTATTGTATTGTATAATGTCCCCATGCCCAGGTTCATTTATCTCCTTCCTTCTCCTGCTTCCTGCCAGAAACACACATTCTTCAGCACTTAAAAAACAAAGGTGCTAGACACTTTTTCACTCTATACTTAGCACTTCTGTTACATAGCTGTATTATATTTATTCTAACATTTTATTTTATCCATTAGAATTTGGTGGAATCTTTAACAACAATGAGGATACTGATTAAATTCACACAGATTTTAGCAGTTGTAATTTATTCCTGATTTGGCAGGACCCCAAAAACGACCTTAGACCTACTTCCCTTTAGGATCCTTTCATTATTCTAATTGTTACATAACAAATGGTTAGGAAATTGCATTCCTACCTTGCTATTCTTTATCTCATTTCAATTCTTTTGCCGCTCATACATTCCATATGTGTATGGTTTTGATTTAGTCCCAAATTTTTTGAGTATACCCAGCTGTATCACACTCAAGATCTGCTATTAGAGAGGCAGATGCCATCAGAATTTTTGAGGCAGCAATCACCACGGATCCCATGAGTACTCCCAAATAATAATACATCTGTTCTCTGAAAGGAATGCCACCCAGCTGACTGAGAAGACTGAATCTCCATGCCAGTACAGCAGGGACTGAAGTGCAAATTTTTCTTTAGGAAAATGAGTGAGAATCCAGTATACCAAGCCACAAAACCTAGTTTCTAAGCAAGCAGTTTTTTGAGCCACTGTCACTGTCTTGAAGATCATCACTCTGGTGTCAGCAAGATTGGAAACTTCAACTGTGGGTATTTCTTTAGGAGCCACTAATAACACCTGCGCACCAAGATGCAAAACATAGGAGGTATATCTGCAGTTGTCATGATTACAGCCAGTTGGATGGTAATGAATAGACACACTGCTTCACAGACAGAAAACACATATCTCACTGATGCTGTAAGACAGGCCAAATTCTGAAATGTTTTTCTCTATTGTTCTTTGTAAAGAACTTCTACACCTTCTATTCCTTTCTTCATTTCAAAACACCCTTTTCGGTGCCTTAACGCTTTTTTTTCTTTCTTCTTCACTCATCTAAGAAATGCATTGCTTTGGTTTAAGTGTCAGCTAAATGGCAGTTCAGAAGAATGACAGGCAGATTCTAAAGCAAAGGCTGTTGGCCACACCCCACTTTGTCTCTTTTGAGTTTCTAACCCTAGATTCAACTATGGAAAACAATCAGGCGTATATACAAAGATACTGTAAACCACCTACATTTCCTTCCCCTTTACATAATCATGTTCAGACAGGTTCAATTATTAAATTATTGCATATGTATGTGGGAGTACATGCAATTAAAGGATTAATCCTCTTGCGGACTTCCTGTTTTAACAACAGGACAACATACAAGTTGGACAGCCTGTAAGACCAGAACCTGTCATGCAATTTTTCACCTGCTTGCTCTAAAATAAAAGGACATTAGCTCAGTTTAGGTCAGAGCCATACTGACGTGGCATACATGTGAATTTAAGATAAAAAACACTCATTCTGTTACTCATTCTTTAATACACCTGCTTAAACTGGCATGAAAAATATGGTATAAGTGATATCTGAATTTAGAGAACATGGTCACAACAAAGGCATACAATAAAATAAAGGACAAGCTTCAAATACTGAATATTATTCAGTTATAATTGCAATGGAAAATCTACTATTGCCAGAAAATAAGGATTTTCCAAATTCTGCTAAGCATCATTGTTCTTCTGTTTATTTCAGCTCCAACTTCTTTATTATAACACAAATATAGATTCTGACACTATATTTTCCACTACTTATTGAAACAAAAAAAAATAGGCAAAACAACAGACAAAACTTGTAATGTCTTAAATATGGAAAAATAAAGATCTAACTAGCAATGCAAATACACATTCAGATTCAAATATATTTCAATCACTGCACTGAACAAAAGCAGACAAATAAGGCTTGCAGCAGTAAAATGATCATGTCTATATTTCAACAAAAATAATTTTCAGAAGTCCATCCAGACCTATCTAATGGGTTAAATGAGATTTACTTTATTATAAACATATTGATAACTCTTGTGAATCAGTAAAAATGTAAAGTAAGGGTGCTCCTGGAAATGTGTAGGTCCCATGCAAACATATCATTCCAAGGTAATTTAGTGAAGCAGATTCTGTCTACAGAGAGTCACACCGATGTAGCATGTAGCTGCTCTGTCCCAAAGATATATGGCATGTGCCATATGAATTTCTGTGAATTGAAATTCTCATTCAAAGCTTATAAATTTGATGTAATCTCCAGTTTTTCGGGAGACCCACCCATGGATGTAGAACAGAAACCTTAACACAGGTACCCCCATCCAACACCTCTAAAGCCAAGTGACATGATACCCTGAAAAACTCCACAGAACAGATGTCATCTCTGGTAGGTTGGACACATAAAGCCTATCTGTTGACAGCAGTCTTTGGATAAACTGACTCATATTTCAGCTCTGTGGCAGAGATACCATACCTAGACTGTGAAACTGCATACTCCATGCCTGAACTGTGCCTTTCACAAAAGATATTTCAACATACAGCTGCTAAAGGGTAAGGGGTAACCTTATATGCTCGCTTCTGATCTCTCCCAATCCCTTTGTCATTAGAACTGTTAGATAAATTGCATGGTTTATTCCAGCATCAGGCAGATGATACAGAACAGCTTCACTGAAAAAATGCAGGAAACGTTATGTCAAACTTTATGCTTCTTGTGTGCTTTTAAGGCTTCATAAT
This sequence comes from Toxostoma redivivum, assembly GCA_013397375.1. Lineage (NCBI taxonomy): Eukaryota > Metazoa > Chordata > Aves > Passeriformes > Mimidae > Toxostoma > Toxostoma redivivum. The sequence continues at coordinate 147,867 of VXBI01012463.1, read as the reverse complement.
ACTTTGGTTTCTAAGACATTATCAGATGAATTAGTCTAGGGTGCAGGTGGTGCACTACTGTACTACTGTTCACAGGAGCATCAAAATATGAGACTTTGAAGGAACATATTTCAAAGTGCAGGCAGCAAGCCAAACAAGTGAATTGGTTCAACTGCACTTATTTTTATGTGTGAAGGTATAATGAAATGGAATGAGGAAAAGAGACATCTATGGGGAATGCAAGGAATCATCTTACTAACCCAGGCCCCAATATCCCAGAAAACTAAAATGATCCCTACTATTATCCTACTGTTTACTTTTGAGTTGAAACACTAGCATGCACACAGAAAGATCTTTAGGAATAAAAACTATGAGTATAAAGACACAACCTATGTAAGCTGTGCTTTAAGCAGAGAATAAAAACTGAGGTAAGCTTTTCTCCCCCAAGACAGAGGTAAAGAGAAGCATAGAATAGCACAAAACTGTCTCACAAAGACTTAAACTTATGCCCCAGTTAACACCTTCTGAAAGAAAAGCAGATGTCTTTTTTGGATAAACATGTTCCCACATCAGGTAAAATTTCAAATCAATTTTTTGCATACTGTGTATCAGTCTTCTCTGCTATCATACCCATAATACATTCTGTCATGTTTATAGATCTGCAAAAAATATTTGCTAGCAGTGGAACATTATTTCCAGAGGAAAACCTGATGACCCTGTGGAACGTAAGTAGCAACAGTCTCTTTTTACCTCTTTCTGTTTAAGGTAATTCTACTGTCTTCTTTCTACTGAACGTAAGAGGTAAGAGAGTAGTCTGCAGGGTAAACAAAGATTTGGCCTTCCAAAATGATAAATCATGGTAAATACGTATTTTAGGAGATCTGATTTTTTTGTGTGCTTTCCATGAAGTGCTTTTGAAATAAATGTTGGAATTCAAGAGTCTGAGACACGTTTAAAAAACATTCTTCTCATCAGATGAAATATACCGGACCTTTGCATGTCCCTTCCTCTAGTTTACCTAATAAAACTAGTCTGACCTGTGGAAAGAGAAAATTAGCTTTGATAATAAAAAAGAGTGAGTTTGTGGTGCATGAAGGACAAATGCCTGATAGTATTACTGCAGCTGTATAAGAACAATCATTAGGACATAATTAAATCAATTTCCAAATGAAAGGGCAATATGAACAACACAAGAATGTAGTATCCATCAGCTTAATTTGCTGCATTGCTGAACACAAGTCCATATTAGGAGCAGCTGATGGCCCTCTCTTAGAAATATAATGATTACAAAGAACAACTCAGCAGCTCCACTTTTCTGGAGTACTTGTCAAATTGCACAGCATAATAAACAGTCACACATATTACAACTAATAAATGCCTGAACAAGCTCCTAACAAGCAACCCCAGAAACTCTCAGTTATATATCAGTATGTTAATTCAGTAGGAAACCATTCATGAAGAACAGAAAGTAAGACAACTATGCCTCTGGACTGACATGGTCTAAAATGGACTACATTTTGAAAATACATAGGACTGAACAAATTTTGATTGTATTGTTTGAAGGGACAACATTACCAACCATGTAGACAATTCCACAGTGAACACAGCCTGATCATCCAAGCCAAGTGACCTAGCCAGCACTTATGCTTCATCACTGCACCCCCAGGACAAAAAAATGTATTGGCTTTCTGGTTATGAGCCCAGCCCAGCCCAGGTCTCAATGTGTCACATTTTGCTCCTCAAAGCATGAAAACCAGGGAAGCCTTCTGGCCCTTTGGAGCACACATCCAGCAGTATGTTCTGGCTAATCAATGCTAATAATATAAAACATTGGTGGCTCTGGCACAAGTACAGTAGTCCAGCAGGACCAAGTGCAGCTGCCACTGCCATGACTAGAACATGGCAAAAGCTAAAGCTTTCATGTAAGCTATGTGGGTTCTTTCCATAGCAAAGTACATAAACCTAGTGTATTTATTTCTTGTTGGATAAGGCACTGGATAGTGGTAAGATACAGGGTATTACAGAACCAAGGCAATTAGCAGCCTGAAACGATATTATGTGGCCTCCACTTGTGCCATTACAGGCTCCTATCAGTCACCTTATTTTATTATCACTGTATTGAATATGCTGCCATGAGGAACTAGGCACTATATTAAAAGGCTCTAACCAGTTGAATTCAGACTCCAAAGCTAAATTATTTATCTAATAAACCATATTTACTCCCCATTACGGTGTGAAGCTTTCTACTATGGTGTAAATAAATTTCTTGTACCTACCTTACTTTGTCTTAGAAGACACTGAATTATGACCATCTGTATTGAATTTCCATGGCCTGGTTTTGGAAATGGCAGGGGTAGCGGGGGAAGGAAAGGGAAGGATTCTGGGATGGCTTTTGTGAGAAGATGATGGGCACCTCTTCCATGTCTTACAGACCCAGTTCCTGGTGGCTCCAAAGACAGATGTGCCTCTGGCCAAGGCTGGACCAATTAGAAATGGTGTGTGTTAACTTGTTTAAGAAGAAAGAAAAAGGGCTTGTGTAGTTGTAATTGTGACCAGAAAAGAGCAGAGTGAGAACATGAGAGGAACAATGCTGCATACACCAGGGTCAGTGGAGAAGGAGGGTCAGGAGGTGCTTCATGCACTGGAACTGAGATTCCTCTCCAGGCCGTGGTACGGCAGCTGTGCCCCTGCAGCCCATGGGGATCCATGGGGGATGCAGCGATCCCCCCACAGCCCATGGGGATCCATGGGGGATGCAGCGATCCCCCCACAGCCCATGGGGATCCATGGGGGATGCAGCGATCCCCCCACAGCCCATGGGGATCCATGGGGGATGCAGCGATCCCCCCACAGCCCATGGGGATCCATGGGGGGATGCAGAGAGCCACCCACAGCCCATGGAGGAGCCCCATGATGGAGCAGGTAGATGCCTGGAGGAGGCTGTGACCCAGTGGGGGATCTGTGGAGAGAGGGGCCCTGCTTCCAGGCTGGAGCAGCCTGTCCCTGGAGGACTGCACCCCATGGAAGAGTGACCCACACCACAGCAGTTTGAGGGGGGCTGGAGTCCATGAGAGGGTTTCACGTGCAGCAGGTCACAGGGAGCTGGTGCCCATGAGATGGATCTGTATCAGAGAAGTTCATGGAGAACTGTCTCCTGTGTGAGGGACCCCAGTGTGCAGCAGGGGAATGACTCTTCTCCCTGAGCAGCAGGAGAAGGCTTGGGTGATGAACTGACCATTACCCCCAAGCCCTGTCTCCCTGTGCCAACAGGGTAGGAGGTAGAGCTGGAAAGAGGGAATGGTGGGGGAAGGTTAAGGGCTCATTTTACTTCTCATTAGCCTGCTCTGATTTTGTTAGTAATAAATTCAACATATATCTGTAAGTTCAGCCTGTTTTTTGCACGTGACATTATTTGATGAATGATTCCTCTCTCCTGGTCCTTATCTCAGTTCAGGAACTGTTTGTTAAATTTTCTCTCCTCTGTCCAACTGCTGAAGGGAGTGAGTGAGCGGCTTTGATGTGTAGCTGGCATCTGGCCAGGGTCAATCCATGGCACCATCTTTTAATCCTAACTAGGTTCCTAGACAAGAACATGAGTAGGACAGACTTTGGAAAACAGAAGCTGTATTGGTAATGTGCAGCTTTCTCTCAGGCCTTTTATTTATTTGCTAAGTTGTTTTGTTAACATGTTGGTTTACAGTATGATGCAGAATATAGTACACTGGAAGGACATTATCAATTACTGAGGTTACCACAGCAGACTCTGATGCCTCATGCTATCAGGATTCTGCAGTCTGTCTCAAAGGAAGAGCCTTGAGAATTTTGAAGACACTGGAAACTCTGAAGGAAACCTAACTGGTTGAGTGGGAGAGCTGGGTTCCACAGGCATCTCCCAGCTTGTGCTCCAGTTGTACAGCTAAGAGATTGACTATTAATAATTTGCAGTTCTGCCTTAAAAAATGTAACCTTGGGATTGCATTTGGGTAATTGTATTTTGTAAAGAAGCACACACCAAAACTCAAGACTGCCTGAAGCAAAAAGTAGAATGAAAATTCTGCACCCTTCAAACTCTTCATAAAAGAGGGAAAAGCTGCTTAGATAAGTAGTCAGGAAGGAATGCAAAATCCCTTTATTTTCAAAGCATTTTGCAAGTAAAGAACACTAAAGAAGAACACTAAGGGAATTAAATCATATACCCTCTGTGCTGTATCTTATAGATAACAGCCAGGAGTTAACTTTGACAATCCTTGTGGGGCCCTTCCAACTCAGAATACCCTGTGATTCTGTTTTTTAGCAGCTTATCCTATTCTTTTTCTCCATCCCTGGGGACAAAATGCTTCAGCAGAAGGCTTTTCAACCTAATCACTTTTGTTGCAAGACAAGATCTCTTAAAGGTAATGTGAAATCAAGATTTTGTTCAGGGATTACAGTGGAATGCCAGCAATGTCTTACATACTATATGTTATACTTCTGGATTCTCTCATTCCATGCATCCCAATGGAAGCACACTGCCCCTGCAATATGCCACATTTGATGACACTGCAGAAACCAGTACATTACTAATGCAAAGCACTAGAAAAATGTAGAAGTTAAGAAAATACACCTGCAAACATAATGAGATATACAACCTAAGAGAAATTTTCCTTCTTTATTATCCCACAAAAGTAATTAATGTAATTAAGTTGTGTTTGGTAGCTTTATCAGTACAATAAACAAAATAAATCAGGTTATGAAAGCTACTTTAATAGTGAAAGATCAGGTTTTCAAATGACTGCTCTCTTTGCTGTAAGATATTACCACAAAATTATTATCAAAACCACTGTCTCATGCAAAAAATATTCTCAACTGCAAGAAATATGAGAGCAAGTCATTTGTCCAAGGTCACACACCAGGCCAATAGCAGACTAAGGAAGGAAAACACAGTTGCCTCATTTGGAGTTGCCATCTGTTCATGTTCTTTAAACAGATTTGGCCCCTCTGTTTAACTCAGCTTGAACTTACAAGTTCAAAACAGTATCTATCCCAATTTCCACTGCATAATGGAATCCCTGGGATCTAAGAAGTTCACAATGGAAATTAAATATCTGAACTTTAGGATGCCAGAAAAAATGGATAGCACAAACTTGATGTCTTCTACACATATATTCTTTATTCATCAAGGGTTTTAAAGCTGTCCTTCAAATAGACTTTGAAATAAGCATTACAGTGAGCTGGTTCATGGCTTCAACACATCAAAAGCTGCCCAAAACATGGATCTGTCATGTGCAACCCTCTTCAGCTGCCTGCCATGTGTGGCTAAGCAATTTCAAAATAAGCATGGGTGCCAGTGACCAGTTAGTAATGTTACAGAATTAAAGGACTGGTGCCAATTCACCAATTCCAAAAGTGATCTTCTCCCATACAGTCCAACTGCTTACTTACAAAGACTAAGAAGGAACTTACAAAGACTAAGAAGGAGCTTACAAACCCACCTAAGTTCTAGGTTCTCGGCAAGTTTTTCCGCAGACAGACTTTTGCAAAATTCTAAGTAGCAAACAGGACAGTACCAGTGGTTCTCACTCTGGAGTCATAATCTACACAGCAAATGAACTGAATATCACTGGATTCACTGAGGGTCTTCAAGCAGGAAATTTGAACTGTTTCTGATACAGTGTGAAAGGGAAGGTGGACCAGATGTGGGACCCACTATGGTCCCTTCCAGCCTTACCCATTCTGTGATTCTGTGAGAATGGATGACACTGTAGGCACTTCTCTGAATACAGAAGAACAGATATAGTCATATTTTCATGGGGCTACATAAGCTATTCCCAACCTGGAATCCATATTGTTACAGGAACCTATCTGATCACACATTCCTGGTAAGGTTTATGAGAGCCTTTAGAACAATTTTATTACTTGGTAATACATCAACCACAGAGAGAAGCGTTACTGCAGCCATTTAGCATCCTTTAGCCAGGATCATTAGCAAGGCAGGCTTTTAGAATTGCTGGTAATGTCTGTCTTCCTCTGTGACCAGCTCTCCAGGGGAAACAAAGCTAATCTGAAACACCTAACCTTTGAGGGATGGGCAGGACACAGACACAAATGACACAATGAGATGGGTACACAGGAAAGAAAAAACAACCAAACACAAAAGCTCCAAACAAAACAACTAAAAACCCAACAAATAAGCGGATTTTGGCACAGTTATTATGCCTGTTGTCAAACCAAGCTGATGTAAATATTCTTGGTTCCCACCTTATTTTACAGTTTCTCACAAAAAGTCCACAGCCACAACACTTCACAATAATTGCTTCGACTTGCTTAGTTCTCTGTGAACATTATTAACTTTTAAGAACTTTATAAGGGAAAACATTTAAGTGTCTATTATGTTTTTTATTGATTTCCTATAAAGAGCCTCAAAAAAAACCCTCAAAATAAACCCCTCAAAGTAAACTCAGTCCTCCAAAGCACACAAAATTAGCAGCTGACTGAGGTTGGAAACAAGCCTACTGACCAATAAAGGAAAAACCTAATCACTCAGCACATAGAATCATAGAAGAGCTTGGATTAGAGGGGACCTTACAGACCATTCACTTCCAAACCTACTGCTATGGGCAGGAAACCTTCCAGTAGATCATCAGAGCCCCATCCAGCCTGATCTTGAACACCTCTAAGGATGGGGAGTCCACAACCTCTCTGGCATCTCTCTACCTTCACAGTAAAGAGTTTTTTTCTAGTATCTAGCCTAAACCAGCCTTCGTTTAGCTTTAAGGGTATTCCCCCTCGTCTATCACCACATGCTTTTGTGCAAAGCCCCTCTCCAGCCTTCTTACAAGGCCCCTCTAGGTACTAGAAGGTGTTATAAGGTCTTCCTGGAGCCTTCTCCACTCCAGAATGAACAGCCCCAACTCTCTGAGCCTGTCTTCACAGGGGAGGTGCTCCAGCTGTCTTTAGTGGCTCTTCCCCTGACTCGCTCCAACAGGCCCACTCTTTTTTGATCCCCAGAGGTGGATGCAGTGTTCCAGGTGGGGTCTCACCAGAGCAGAACAGAGCAGAGGGGCAGAAACTACCCCTTCACCCCACTGGCTATGCTGCTCTGGATGGAGCACAGGACACATTTGGTTTTCTGGGATGCAAGTGCACATTGCCAGGTCATATTGAGCTTTTTATGCACAAACACCCTTTAGTCCTTCTCTCTAGGGAGACTCAATCCATTTTCCATCTGGCTTATATTTGTGCTTCAGATTGCCCTGACCCAGGTGCAGGACATTGCATTTGGCCCTGTTGAACTTCACAGGTTCAGATAGACAACCCCCGAAGCCTGTCAAGGTCCCTCTGGATGACATTCCTTCCCTCCAGTGTGTTGACTGCACCACTCATCTTGTCAGTAAACATGCTGAGGGTGCCCTCGCTCCCACTGTCTTGAGTAACCAACAAAAATACTAAAAAGTGGTTGTCCCAATACCAGCCTCTGAGGAATGTCATTCATCACTTTCCACTTGGACCAAGATTTGTTGACCACAACTCTTTCAGATGACTTATACAACCAATTTTTTATCCACCAAGTGGTCCACCCATGAAATCACAGAATCTCAGAATATTTTGAGATGGAAGGGACCCACAAGGATCATCAAATCCAGCTCTTAAGTGAATGACACAGAGGGATCGAACCATAACCTTGGAGTTATTAGCACTATGCTCTACTCAACTGAAAAAATCTCAGGGTCAAATCCATGTCTCTCCAGTTTAGAGAAAAGGATGACCTTTCTTTAAAATGCTCTGCACAAAACCGGGGAGGTGATGTCTGCTGCTTTTCTCTCATCCATCAGTGCTGTAACACCAGAGAAGGATGTAGAGTTAGAAATTTGTTACACTATTTTCTCTGCCCTAACTTCTTTGACAAGACACAAGGAAAAGGTGTTGGGAGAATAAAGTGAAAGAGGTCAGGAACCAGGTTTCATTAGTTCATAAAATAAAATTTTAAAATTTATAAACAGAGCTGGCACATATAATGAAGTCTTCACCTCACTATGACAAAGCAATTCTGCATCACTATTTAGTTAATGATCTCCTTACAGCAATGTTGCATTAAGATATTTCTCACAAGCAAACTGCCATGCTATAAAAAAGATTTGTCAGCAATACAAAGATGTTCTCATCATATCAGAACAGTATTTGCTATCCACTCAACCTAAGTGACCAGAAACATTCGGTAATTTTTATTATGAGGATGATACAAGGTAGCCTACAGAATTACTGCATATGGTGGAATAAAGTTACATTAATGATGCTAATATGGAATAATATATAATGGAATAATATTGATGCACATTTGTAGTCTGTAAGAGTCATACAGGCTAACATACAAAACAAACTTACTTGTATCTGCCATCAACCTTTAAGAAAGAGGTCTGTAGTACACATACAGTAGCCAGGAATCTCAGGTTAAATTGTTATGCCTTTTAGCTGTTCAGTAGTTTGATTTTAAAAGTTTTTGATTTGGTCTGCATTCTCTGTAGCAAGTCTCACATCCAAGTACTAGAGATGAAGTGCTGAGACACTTCGCAATACAGCTAACACTTCCCTCTGTGGATGTCATGATGAGACAAGATCCCATGATTACTTCAAGTTGACTTCTACACAGCATAGGCTCCTCAACTCAGAATTCCAGGTTTCCAGCCTCTTAGTGTCAAGTCTCCTTTTAAAAAAAAGATCCTATTCCCATACTAACAGACATGTTCTTCTCGTCATCCCCATGTGCCATATATGAGCTTTATTCTGATTAGCCTGTTCAACGTAGAAAAACAGGTAAAAAATTATTGTCATTACCATCATTCCTGCCCAGAGAAAGGAAAGGTGATTAGCTTTCCAGTCACACTGTTTTTCCAAGGTGAAACAGAATTAAGGCCAAACAGGAGAGAGAAAGGACCAGCTCTTTGGGTAGAGTTAACCATTAGATCAATTTTGCTGCGTGCAGCAGAACTTCACCTTAAGCTTGGGATCATTCATGTCCTGTTAGGTGCTTGTTCCCAGGAGTAGTCTGGCTGATCGAGATCTCTTAAAATACATTCAGTGTGAAACACTTCCTCTGCAGTTGGGGGTAAACAAGTCAGTTTATTATGCTTACTGGATTCTCTGATTCACGGCTAATAGTTTTCCAGAGGAAAAATAAAGTGATGTATGCGCTCTTCCCATAAACAAAAACACTGTTCAGCAGGAAAACCAAGCAAATCTAGTTTGGCATTTTGGTTTCTTATTTAACCACCAGATACCTCAACTTTAACTAGACCAGCACTATCTGGGGAAGTGAGAAAGTATTAAGAACTTTATATGTCCTATTACTGGGGCAGTGTTCCCATACCCACTCTTTTACTAGCTGCCAAGATTGACCTTCTTACAGATGGATGAACAATAACATTAGTGTAACTGTTTATTACAATTGATTGCAAGCAGATGAGAACATGAGTCACAAAAATCTAATCCAAAGAGCAAGACAATGCAGCCAGATGGAAATTCCTCTGGAAAGTCAAACAGTCCCTCACCCAGGAAAATACTGAGAAATGGAATTTATTGGGAGGGCATAATGCTTTTCAGGTCATAATAGAGAAGTGTTTTGACCAGGGGCTGTTTAAACATGATCAGTCCTTTTCATCCCTCTATTTTCACATGCTTTTTTCTTCTCAAACAACCCAGTTCTATTCCTCTCCCTGCCTTTGGTTTCTCCCCTGAGCATCTCATAATAAGCCCTATGTAATCCTGAAACAGTCTTCCTCTCTATGCTGCAGTGTGTCCTCTATCTCTGGGCAGGAAAAGCAGGAAGTCTGAGGTGCTCCAGGCCTGACTCATGTTGATGGGTTTCTCTCCCATGCCATGGGGATGAGGCTGCCCCAGGACAGTACTGGAAGGGGCCTTTCTTCCAAATCCTTACGTTATGTCTCTGCCTGCCACTGTCCCTTGTGCTGCTTCGGGTTTGAGGAGATAGGATCCAGTTATGGGGCTCAAAGCAGCTGCAGAAACGGTTACTAAAGCTCCTCCACACCTGCCAATATTTCTCTGCACTACCTTGTGGAGCACAGGCAAGTTTTTATCACTATTACTTCTTAAGCAAGAAAAGAGGCCAATGCTGAGGGAAACAAAGCTAAAGGAGCATCTCTTTCAGAATTTAGGGTTGCCCAAAATCAAAACTGATTTTCAGGCCTCAGCCTTTTTTTTTGTTCTGCTTTTTTCAGCATTCTTCAAAATGCTTTCACCAGACAATATTGACAAAGAGACTGGGTAAAACTGTGTAACGCTCCCAAGACATGCAGTAACTAGACGTATCTAGTTTGTAAAGAAAGATGTAGTTAAAATACAGGAAAGCTAAGAAACTTGGAACCTAGGCAAATTCATTTAGGTGAATTCAGATCTGGGATCTCAGTTCCATTCAGGTGACTCTTAGTCCTTTCTACTAGACCTTCAGCTTTATCCTCTGGATTTTCTTTTCAGATCCCACCTGAGCCACAAAACATTCATATCAACATCTGCTTTAGTAAAAAATAGGATCCTCAGTCCAAAAGTTCTTTAGCCTTCACTGAAACATGGCTATGTGAGCATAACTACAATACATTTTGATGCTCTCATTTGTTACAGGCATACAAAATCTGTGACAGAGAGATTTTTAAAATTATTATTATGTTGTTGTTGAGAAAACAAAAGCAAACAAAAAACCCAAACCAAACAACCATATTCTATCTTAGTAGATAAAAAATTGGTTCTTTCAGCAACTCTTGGTTCATCCACTAGACTTCAGAGAAGTGTGTAGGAGGCAAGGACACAATAAAATGCAAAATCCTGAAACACCGAAGCAAAAGCACGGATGCATAGCTTCTGTCTTACTCATTCAAGTCACTCTTCTTATTCCCACAGGAAAAGTATTCCCTTATTTATAGGAAGAGATAAGGAATGGCCCAGTGTGAGGTGCTTGGTCACAGGGTAATGGTTTGCACTACAAGGTAGAATGTGTGTATCTCCCTTCTCTGTTTTCAGGGAAGAAGAGTTCTGATTTAGAAGATGGTACTCTTCATGTAGGTTCACAGATGTCCCCAAATTAGGGGGGTTATACATAATATTAGGTAGAGCTACTCTGAGAAGCAATTGTCCTGACTTGTCCCTAGATAAGCTAGGGACAAAGCCTAAGGGACAAAGCCAACAGGTATCTGACCCCTAACCCTGACCTGATGATTCTTACACAGTATATTATCTCCTTCACTACTTACAATCACTTCATACTGCTTAAACTCTCCTTGAAATTTTATTTTTTTTCACAACAATCAAATATTTCGTGGGTCTCCTATGAAATGACAATGGAAAGAAAAGAGGGATGACAGTGTACAAAAAGAATACAACCACTGAACAGTGAATCAGATCCACCTTGTCATGCAGCACTAAGCTGTTTCTCATGTTGCTTTAACTGATGAAAGGACTGGCTCTTACTTGATTTAAATCAGTGTTCCATTTAATGCAAAAGTTCCATACACATGTACACCAAATTAAAATTAAACAGACATGTGTGGCAAATCAACACACTAAATCTACCACAGCCCTCCTGATTCTCTGTCCAGTCTTTCAAACACAAGGCCATCCCTATCACAAATTTAATTAATAAATTAACTTCTCTGAAGACCTCTGGGTATAGATAATTTGTGACAATACCACAATATAACTACAACCTTAGTATCAGCAGAAACAAAAAATGACTAATTGTGGGAGAGGTCCTATATTACCAGGATACTACTGTGTAACTGCTGAAGTCATTCACTGGTTTGCTAAAGAAACTGCTTATCCATAACAATCTTTCACTCTGTCGGACTATAACACGTTTTTCCTTTAACAAAATACTTTCTTATCTCAAGATCATTGTGGAATTCCTTCACTGTTTGTGTCTGTCACGGTTCAACCCCAGCTGGCAACCAAGAACCACACAGCCACTCACTCACTCCTTCCCCAGTGGGAAGGAAAATCTGAAAAAAAAGTAAAAGACATAGGTTTAAACAAGAACAGTTTAATAAATGATACAAAATGCAATATCATCATCAAAACGACAAACAACAACGACAAAAATAGTGATAAAGAGGCATAAAACCCCAAAAAGGAAAGTGATGCACAATACAATTGCTCATCACCCACTGGCCAGCAACAGATCTGCAGCTCCTGCACTACTCCCATCAGTTTATATACCAGGCATGATGTTCTATGGCGTGGAAGATCCCTTTGACCAGTTCAGGTCAGCTGTCCTGGCTGGGATCCCTTCCAGCTTCTTGTGCATTTGCTCATTGGCAGAGCACAGGAAACAACAGTCCTGATGGCAACAGACAAGTGATTAGTGTTTTATCAACACTATCCTGCTGAATCTAAAACACAGCATGCAATTAGGAAAAAACTAACCCCATCCCAGACAAAATCAGGGCAACATCAAATATTTCTGAGCTTATACATTTCCCATAGTTTTTTTTAATTCCTGTAATTATGCAAACTGAATAACATAAAGGTAAATCACTTTGGTTAACTTTTAGAATTAGCAATTGATAAAGATTCCCACAAGAAGAAAGGCAAACCTGCCTGCTAAATACTTAGGAATTTTTACTTATCTTACTGTTCAACTCAGTCTTCCTTTTCAACCACCAGTGACTTCCTACATTGTGATTACAGGGGCCAGTTGAAAAGGCTGGTACCACACTAGAGAAAGTCAGTGATGCATAGAAATATGGCACTTTGTTAGTGCATATTCAGGAATCAACCAAGCACTCCAATTTCAAGCCACAGTGCTTATGTGCCACTTTCTTAGAACTGTCATTATCAAAGGCTCAGATTGATTCAGACTCTTAAAATTCATCCAGTAGTGGCTACCTGCAGTCCTACTACAACCTGGCTCAAAGACCTGATAGTCAGAGAAGTACATCAGCCAGACTGAGAGAAAAAATTCAGCATTACACCAGCTGGAGTAGTCCTGAAGATAGGACATTTTGATACCAACACAAGTGAATTCAGTCTCCTTAAGACCTTGTTTTCGTGGGAGTGATGTCCAGGTATTAGAAAGATTAATTACTTGCCCATATAATAGTCTTGTTAAGGTTTAGGGCTTGTCATGCTTCAGTGATCACAGACCTAGCAGAAGATTAGCAGAGCTGGGGGAGAAGGATGCACCACTGATAGTGGACGCAAAAAATGCAGAAGTTGTAGATGACAAGGTCATTTGGCAGAACTCCCAAGATAAAGAAGTAAAAAAGCCAGCAGTTCAACTGGGTAAAGGGTAATTCTGGCAAGGAGAAAATAATGACCAAAGACTCAAGAAACCCATTAATTCAAAGAAGAGAAAGACTGAGCAAGCAGACTAAGCAAGGGAATAATTTAACCAAAAGAAGATGATACTAATTAATAACAGACTTATGTAACTTGTAACAAATTAACATTAGTGTCTTTGTTTGCTAAAATGTAGAAATAGTAAAAAGTTTTGATAGTCTGTGTGCTGGGTTTGTGGTTTTGCCACCTATCATCCCCTTCTGTGCAGAACTGTAAATAAATCAAATACCTCGGCTCAGTGCATGGATCAGCCTCTTGCATTAATAGTTGAAAGAATTCATTTTGAGACAACAATCTTGGTGACCCAAATGGGAGCTATCAAGCCTAACCTTGCCTGGATCATCTTGCTTCCTCCACCAAAGGAGAATCAGATCACATAGGATTTGGACCAGTTTGCTTGGAGACTCCATCAAATCCTCTCCAGCATCAAGGCAGTAAGCAACTCAAAGGTGTAACACTCCAGAGGTATTTGAGCAAGGGCAAAAGTGGTGAGAATTTCTGGACTGGTGAGTATCACAGTATCAGTGCGACCAGGGGCTGAGCATTGGGATTGGTAGTTGAAAACTTCAAGCTCTGTGTAAACTGGGTAAGGAGGGTTTGGAACAGTGACTGTCACTGTACACAACAAAATCAGTGCATGAAAGAGGGGAGGTGTCCTCCTGTCTTTGCTGTCACAAGGTCAGAGCAACGTGTAACTAACAACAGGGGATCAGAACTGGAAAATAAATGCATACCTAGGCTTTAAAATTGTTACAGACAAAACTGCGTGATGGGGAAGAGTGCTCTTCCTTTCTCTGACAACAAGGAGTTGGAACAGAGAGTAAAAAATCATTTGCATTTGAGGTCTGGACCTCAGTATAAAGGAATTGGGCAACTGAGCATTGGCTAATTGGACTGCAATTCTACGCTGTAGCGCTTAGGGTTTTATTTAGAAAATCAGGAGTAAGCTGGGGAAGATACAATGTGTAAAGATAAAATGAATACATATTGTAAGCAGTGGTGGACACCTTATAAATTGGAGAATGGGGAAAATGGATTTTTGCAGTTTTATTTTGGAGTTGGTGTTTTGTTGCTGACAGTGTTTCGTTGCTGACTTGGTAAATGGGATTACTTTTGGTTTATGTTGATGCTTCTATGACATTGGATTCAGAAAAGGTGTGTGTTGGGAGGAGATATGCTGATGTCATGTACTAAGGAGAAAAAGGCCATGTGTTGCAGAGGGGATGGGGCAGAAGATGTGGTCTTTTCACACCATATAACATAGGAGTGGGGATGGATGAAGAGAATATGGATCAAAATAAAGAGCCTATGGGAAGTAAGGATTTTAGTCCTGTTGCTGGCCAGACTCAGGGAAATAATCAACCAGTGATACAGGCATCTTTAAAACAAGCAACAGGTGTCTGGCAGGTTTTATAGATGTCCTTTTTTATATTTCATATTTTTTGAACTGGAAGTGACCTGTTGGTTTGTACTGAGAGAATCTTGAAGGAATTTATCAGCTTTTGGAAACTGTTAATGTAACAGGTTACCCTAACTGGGGGCATACTTAGGCTAGATTGATTAGGTTACATACTACTGTGGAAAGAAAAGAGACTGGCATTACAAAGGTGAAAGAAACAAGCAGAGGGCCGGGGGCCTGAAAGGCCCCCTACATCCCCAGCACAGACAAACACAGACACTTTTGGCCTGAATCAATGTGATATTTGTAGGCAGTAAGGGTCATTGAAAAGATGGAAACATTATGATACTGGAGAATTTTTTACCGTGAATAAGGGGACCAGGGGAAAATATCAAGGAATCCCCAGGAGACCCTCTAGTTCCAGTAAAACCAGAGAAGCAATGAGTTTTTGATATATTCAGTATTTTTTTATNATTATGCAAGTTAAATGCTTGAGTCAGAAAGCTCTATATATCTCACAAGAAAAGACACAGAAGGCTCAAATCTGTTTACTAATGACCCAGACCTCAGAAGAACAAGAGTCAGAAGGAACAGGATTTAAGAGCAATAAACCAAATAACTGTGGACTTACTTGACTGGTTTAGATTTAAAAGATGATTTCTTTTGCATTTCAGTGAATGTGCAGAACCAGACTCTCTCACACAACAGGTAAAAGAACCCACTTAAGGACAAAAGGAGGAGGCCTCAGAACAAGAGTTTTCTTACTCTGAAATGGAAGAAATTCCTCTTTTTTATGTAAAAGCATGCTCTCCTTAATGGATCTAAAAATGAGTGATGGAGTAGAACAAAGCTTCTCTGAACAGTGAACTATCAGACATTCTGGAGAAAAAGGCACCCATCTTAAGAGTTGTATATACTTTTTTTCTTTGCCAATATAGTCATAGCAACGTATGCCCCTAGTTAGACAATGCTTTTGCGAATAACAAGGTTATTTTCCTAATAAAATTTAAGCCATTGCCCAAACAAAGCAATTTATCCTACTAAAAAGATACTTTTTCTTAAATCAATAAAATTACATTCTTGCTTTGATCACATATCTGTTAGCCAGGAATGTGATTATTTTTCACTGTCTTTGCCAACTTAAGCAAAGAAGTAAAATTTCTCAAGCAGAATTGCCTATTCTAATAAGAATGAAAGAAGACGAGATGCTCTCATCACATTCTAACCTGCTAATCTACCATATCCTCTGAATCACTAGATTGACTGATTTACTCATTTTTCAATTGAATACAGTAAAAGCAGAAATGAGCAAAAACCTTTGCAATTGTGTGAAACTGAAGTAAACAGTAAACTTTGGCAAGACCATAGTTGTTAGAAAGAGCAACTCCCACACAGTGAGTAATACCCAGCATGTAGTACACATGAAATAAATTCAGAGATGTGAAAGAGAAGCATGTGAGCAAGACAAGACAACCAAGAAACTGCAAGCTTACAGATCTGCAAAAAGGAAAGGAAAATAGTGCTGACTGCTTCATCAGCATGACCATCATGGTTCAGAGAAGTTTACTGCAAATTTGCATTATACTGGCATTGTATATCAGAATCTCGCGTTCAGCTTGTCTTTTCCAAGGAAACAAAGTGAACTACCATATCATGAACTTTCTGTGGAAAATGGGTGGTTATTTTCCTCAGCAATGTCTCAGAGAAACAACTGATTTCAGATTCCCCATGGAGATTACCAAGGTCACACAGAAGAACATCATAAGGATCACCTATGAGTTCATTCAACAGATCTTCCAACTATTTAGCAAAAACGTGCCTGTTGATGTTTGGAATACAAGCAAGATTGAGAACTTCCAAAATGGAATTCATCATCAAATTGAAGAATTGGAGACATGTTTGTCAGAAGAACAATCGAAAGCAAGCAGTTTTCAAACATGGATCCAAAAAAGCTCAACATACAGCATAAAAAATTACTTTCGAAGAATCACAGATTTCCTAAGAGATAAGCAATACAGCCACTGCTCCTGGGAAGCAGTTCAAATGGAATTGAGAACAAGTAATATAATTTTTGACAGTCTCTGGAAAAAAAAATACATAAAGAGGTAAAGTCTTCTATGTTTTGTTTCTTTTTAACAATACAGTATTATCCCCCTTCTTGATAGGTTTCTCATTTCCACATTTTAATAATTCTCAAATTGACAGTTGGAGCTTGTTTTCAAAAAACATTCAGTGCTCTAAGTTAAACATGTAGAGTACTCAAATGAAAGGGCACTTGATACCACTGCTTCTGTAGAAGGTCTTTGAAAATACAAGTGAATATTGCTTCTGTATTGTCTCTTTGCACTATTAACCTGTTTATAAAAAGGCTTTGTGATTTTTCTGCATAAAATAACAGTTGTTTTACAACCTGAAAAATTTACATACTTTACTGCATAGATTTTATTTTTGCATTACTTCATTAACTCAGGAAAAAAGTACAAGATACAGACACTTACATGGAAAAAAAGCCTTCCTATAGTCTTATATATTATGAAGATCTTAAATTACAAAACGGATGAGAATTTAAGATGACCAAGACATCTTTAAATTCAAAAAACAATGACAGGTAGTCCTCCCAAACAAGAAAAGTCAATTACCAGCTTTGNTTCCTCTCCCACCTTTCTTTCCTTCATTCAGACAGAACCAAGCAGTACTTCAAGTTACCATCTCATTAATTTAACTGTTACTGAAGACACCTTGAATACCTTATGGTCTCTGTATCACTCCCTATACATTAGAAAACTGGATGACTTCTGACATGGATTTTTTCCACCTCAGATTTCATACATCTTCCAGTGTATCTCATTCCTCATATATTTTTATCATAAATGCAATGTGTCAAATTTGAATGTAAGAAGAAAGGAGTTAAAACATGCCGTGACTTCTGGAACTGGAGAAGAAAACAGGAATATTTTGACCAAAAAATTAATGTACTGTTAACATTTTACCTAAGGACAGAATCTCAACATTTTGCTAAGAAGTTTGAGGGTTGGACTGTAACTTGGATTGCCTTCCTTTCCTTTATTCAAGTAAAATATGTACCTAAAAGTCCCTCCCCACTCCAGGGGAAAAGAAGAAAGTAAAAATGAAAACTTACTCTGTGTGCAGCTATTGTAATGAATTGGTATAATTCCTTATTCCAGGAATGCAAAAATAGGATATTTACAACTACTTAATTTTAGGCATCCAAATTAGACATTGGGCTAGTGAGATCAGGCCCACCCATTCCGCTCTCACATGCTCCTGCTTTAGAGACAAGGAAGAAAGAATGGATTTCAGACTCCTGAATGTAATTGTGCTTTCAATCACCAACAGAAGAGCTCAGTTCTTAACTGGTTGTATAAGGAACGTAAGAGCAGTTTGGCACATAGATAATATAACATTCCCAACTTCATTAGTCAGTCTCTGCTTTATTAATTTAAACACTTTGCATTTAAACACTTTGCAACTATGTTGACACTGAAGTGATGTTTGATGTCTGCAAAATACATTCAAGTACACCTAATTCACTTAATTGTGGTTTTTCTTTTTTGTTGTTGTTGTTGTTTTTGGTTTTTTGGGGTTTTTTGTTTGGTCGTTTTGGGTGTTTTTTTGGGGTTTGTTTGTTTGTTTGTTTTGGTTTGGTTTTGTTTTTGTTTTTTTTAATTTGGTGCTTTTAATGTGTAGTTACTGTGGGGAATAAATGTAAACCAATTTCAGATACCAAGCTCAAGCAAGCTGATGAACTGAAAGCCATGACCTTTAGGTTTCCCTATGCACTATGTGTCAGGCAAGATGATGTAAGGTTGTATCAATGTACCTATATTTATATTGTACTTTCTTTGCACAGGCTTCAGCAGGTATGACTGGTAACAACCCTGCATAGCCTACAGGATTCTATCAGTTCCCCATGGGATCACAGCACATTTTGGTTAGGTAACGACAGCATCACGACCTAAAAAGACCCCATCCCTGAACAGTGTGGAAACATTTACTTCTTTTATCTGCTCTTCTGGGAAGGTACTTCCACGAATATATAAAGCAGATATGCCAATTAACTCATGAACTCCTCATTGTCAGTTGTGACTCATACACTGTTTGGGTTTTTTGAAAGGGGGAAATAGAGACCTCATAAGACGATAATTTGGAGTATCCAGGTAAGCTTACCTAACTGGTATCAGCTAAGTATTCATATGGAATACAGCTGTTTAAGAACTGCCTATGCTAGCTCTCTGTAAAAAAAAATCTCTGCTTTTATAAGTTAAATTTAACTGTTACAGTAGAAAAAAGAAGTAACTGTAACCAATACTATTTTCACATTTCTTCACCTGGAATTCAGTCTTAACCCTCTCGAGGTAACAATATGCAACTTTCTCCACTTTTCTTTCCACTCCTGTGGAAGGAGTTGCATTTGCTGGAACTGAATATGGTCTTCTACTATTTGAAGTCAAACTAAGTCTTGACTTTTTTTTTGTTTACTTGATTAAAGAAAATGAAAAATTCTAGACTACTGTTGTTATATATAACTCTTAAAACTAAACTTTTTGAAACTTTATCACTACTGTTGCTGGAGACCAAAAGAAACAAAACCACCTCTGTTTGTTGAGGATAATGTATTTGCTTTGATATATCTGTGAATAGACATCACTTAAATGTCTATCTTAATCAAGTACTCTAATATTATGCCAGTGGGTACAAGAACAAAGGCGAGAGTGGGAGACACTAAAGTGGGAAAGTGAAAATAGTATCCTATGACTCTTAGAATTAGTAACAATTCCAAAGCCACTTAAAATTTCTTAAAAAAACAAACAAAAAATGTAACAAAAAAACCCCAACCAACCAAAAACAACCCAAAAAAACTACATTTGAAGATCCTCTTGATTTTTTTTTCTGGTTAAAAGAAGAAAAAGTGAAAGTTCACATTCTGCAGAGCATCATCTGAAATGACCACTGCTAGCATTTGTACAATATTGTACTGATCAATGAAAGACTGGATTACTTTGAAATACAGACAGCTGTGAGCTGGAAAAGATAAACTGCAATTCTGCCAAGATGTAGAGCTGAAGTAAGGAATGAATAACCAAAGGGAAAGAAATTAGCCCCAGTCACACTTTTCCAGTTTCAGCACAGTGGAAGAACCACCCAAGTCAAGGCCTGGTATCAGAGCTCATGAAGCTACTTTAAACACCTGCTCAGCACCCTCTCCAGCTGCTGATTCAGAGACTGCACTCTTCTATCTGTTAGAATTTGCTTTAAAACTTTAGAGTGGCTTTTTTTTTCTATATACCCGAATGCTAGTAAGTGCTAAATTACAAAAACAAAAATCTAAAATTCAAAACTAAAGTTCACTACAGCTGAAAAAATGTTATTTTTAAGACAGAAGTCTTAAAAACTACATTACCAACCAGCTGGATATACTGCATGTTACTATCCACAGAATTTACTACAGTCTTTTTAGATTAAAAACCTACACCTTTTGTCATCATAGGGGTATGTTGAATCTTCAAAATAAAAAACTAAAAAAGTCTTTTTTTTATTTGATTGTATTGGTGTGCTAAGCAAATGCCCTCAATAGCAGAAGCAACAAGTCTTAAATAAAACTGATGAGAGATTTCTCAGATCAAACAGTTCTTAGAAACTCTTGGCCAAAGAGCCCCCTGCCCTTGAAAAATGTGTTCCCATTAAGTTACTTGATTAGGCTGAGTCCTCTTTTATTTCCAGGGTAAATTAAACAACGCTGATGGTTCACAAGACAGAATGACCCAGTTTACCTCCTTTCTTCCTCCCTTGTCCTATTTCCAATCTCACATCCTTGTCCTGCTTTAATACTTGTTCAACTGTTTCCTGAGCCCATCAGACCAACAGAAAATTACTCAAAATACCCAAACAAAATCCACAGTTTTGTTAAAAGGTAAAGATGTAAAATCAGAGAAGAACATCCACTGCAAATGGGAACCAGCACAAAAGAGAAAGGGGAGTGTGGCAGCAAGACTGGGTAACTAGAACAGTGAGCAGAAGCTCCTCTGCTTTTCTTGTCTGGTCCAAATACCTTTAAAAGAACCTCTCAGTCACTCCATATATAACTGATCTTGAGCCTTAACTGCAGTTCCTTTGTAAGTATTTTTCCTTTAATATACTAATACTCTAATGACTCATCACCAGAACACCTCAGTGGAATACCACAGTATAGTTTCTCTGGAAATAAATTTACTTCTACAGTACTTAGCTTGAAATTTCACTTATATCTTACTCATTTTAGGTTTTTTTCTCCATCTTTTCTGGACAGTTCTTGCCTAAGTCCCTTGCTCAGAAGAGGCTTATCTAGCTGTCAAAGGTACTGAAGCATCTAATCCTGAGACAATACCCTAAAACAGAAGAATGAAAATACCATTGTGTTTTGTTTAAACAAATATATCTGAAATCTCAGTTTACCTAACTACTGATAAAGACTAAACAAAGACAGGTACCATGTTTGTCCTGTAACATTTTTAAACAAATGCTATTCCAAATGACTCTGTAATCCTTGTTCCCAGGGCACTAGGACCTCTCTGCTTCTCTCAGTTTCTGTTCCAAAACACAAGTACCTTCCCCAGGGGCCTAACAATGCCAAGTACTTTGCTGGTAGTTAATAAAGAGTATTTTTCAGAGAAGCATCATCAAAGAAACTGAAGTGATCTGGTCCAGTCCCAAGTCTCACATCACTCATTCACTAATGCATTCTAAGCAGCATCAGATACTACACCAAACACAACAGAAAACTGCATAAAATCATCATTGCAAGAGGCTTGATGCCAAGAAACATCCTGCCATTCTGCACCCACCTCCTTTTCTCTTTAACACTTTCTGGAATTCAGTATTGCTTGACTGTACCCTACCTTGTGCTCCTTTTCTTTCTACCCTACAGCCCTCTTTCAGATGTGCATATTGTCTGTTTAAAAAACACCAGTTTCCTCCTTCTGGTGGTTTTTTTTTTTTGTTTATTTGTTTTGTTGTGTTTGGGTTTTTCTGCTTTTTGGAGGTTTTTTGTGTTCCAGGAAAGTTCTTTTCTGTGCCCCATGGAGCAGAGAAGCATAATTGTCACAATTACCAGTCCACTCAGAAATGTGTCAATTTTGAGTAACATGCTTTGCTGTAGAAAAGAGGGAAACAGGCATTCCTCTACCTACTGCAGTACAACCAGCCCATAAATTCTCCAGTTAGGTGTGTCCAGAATATTGTCTCACAAGTATCCCCCATTTAAAACAAACTATATCTTTATGTAAAATACAACTAAAAGGCTTGGAGAACAGAAGCAATCTTGATGCCCATTGAAGATATTGCTGAGATTTAGGAAAGGGAGGGAAGGGTCCTCCAACACCTTTATCCCTTTGACAATCATACAGCAATTCAATCAAAATATTTTATTTATGAAAACTATTCCCAGTCAGTCCCCAACCAGGCTGATTGAGCCATCAAATGGGAGCAAGAAGGCTTCCACATCTTAAAATGCCAGTTGGAAGCAGTCTTGCCAGAAGATGATCTGCAGGGTCAGTCAGCTTCAAGCAGGACTCTCCAGGAGCCTCCGCCTGCACTTGCACTGCAGCTCTCCTCTAAGCCAACAGCAGGTACCTCTAGGGCATGCGAGTCCTTGCACCGGCGATTACTCATGTCTCCACAACAAGCCCTGGGTCAGCCTCTGAGAGGCCGGCTGTCAGGCTGTCACACTGCGATTGCAAGGACTTGCAGGGATTTCAAATACTGTGCTCCACTAGGGAGCAAGTAGTTAAACACAAACGATTTATCCTTGAGCAACCTTGCAAACTAAAAGCAAAATCCAGCACCTTGGAGCCTAAGTCTCCACAACTAACAGACCTGGCAGATCAGCTGCATGGCACGTTTCTTAAGATACTAAATTCGCCCACAGCATTAAAGAAAGTGCAGCAAAATTGCCATGTTTAATAGGCTGTGTCCCAGCATTTGCCACGGAAGACGACAAGCTCCCGGCTGAGTCTTCCATCCCTTTGCTCAACAAGGTCACAAGAGGAGCGGCACGCAGGGCTCCGGACTTGGCCTCCCTGCGGCAGACAAAGCACGGTGCAAAGGCAGCGGGAGCTCTGCCCCCAGCCCGGCCCAGCCCGGCTCGTTCTGTCCCTCCCCGAGGGCAACAGGTCAGGGAGCCCGCGGCTCCCGGGCAGCACCGAGCCGGCTCTTGAAGCGCTGGAGGAAGCACGCAGCGACCTACCTCTGACAGATAGGATGGGGAAAAGGGAAACGAGCAAATAAACGAGCCAAAA
>VXBI01012463.1:99654-124766 GCA_013397375.1 Toxostoma redivivum | reverse complement strand
CCGTCACGCCCCCCCGGGTGCCGCCCCCGCCAGCCCCGGGCCCCCGCCAGCCCCGGACCCCCGCGCAGCCCTGCGCAGCACAGGGCGCCCCCTGGTGGGAGTTGTGCCACTGCCCGAGAACACACTGCCCATCCCCGGCAACACAGAGCATCCCCTGCACACACTGCCCATCCCCAGCACACACTGCCCATGCCCTGCACATAGGGCCTGGACCGCGGGTCAGCCCATTTCCCACAGAATAACAGCACATCCTGAGTTTGGAGGGACCCATCAGGATCATCAAGTCCAACTCNAAAAAAAATAAGGGAGGTGGGGGAGGAAAGAAGGGAAAGAGGAGCACTAGGGAAAGCGCACCTTAGTGCGGGCTGCAGCCCAGCCGCTGCTGCCCGGAGCGAAGCGCGCTGGCCAGCACCGTCCCGTCCCTCCCGGCAGCGCCCACCACCTGTCGTTCCGGCCGGGNACCCTCTGGGTGAAGAATCTTCTCTGGATAGCCAGCCTAAGCCTCCCCTGACACAACTTCAGGCCAGTCCCCCTGGTCCTGTCACTGTGACCAGTGACAGAGATCAGTGCCTGCCCCTCCTCTTCCCCTCACAAGTAAGTTGTAACTGCAATGAGGTCTGTCCTCAGCCTCCTTCAGACTAAGTGACCTCAGACACTTCTCATATGGCTTCCCNGCGAGCGGCTGCCGTGCCGCAAACGCGTCCCGCTCACGGCGGAAAGTTTCTAGGCGGGGGGACCGACCCCAGACTCGCGTGCGCCGCCCTGACCCATGGCAGCCGCCCCCGCCTTACCTGCAAACCCTCTGGCCGCCGCCGCCGCCCCTCCAGGTGCCNCTTCACCATCTTCATGATCCTCCTTTACACCCTCCCTAAAGGCTTTATGCGTTCTATTATGGCACCCAAAACTGCACACTGGAGTCAAGATGAGGCTGCCCTAGTGCAGAGCAGAGCAGAACAATTATTTCCACAGTTTCTGGGAGGAGGCCTAATCCTGTGCCATACTGGTGCAGCAGTGGGGAAATCTTAACTTCAGTCTAGGCAACAAATGTGAAACTTTGACCAATCATTGAACCTATAGCCATAGCAGGAAAAACCTTGGCCCCATTACCCTCTTTGACAGAGCTCCTTGCAGACACAGTGCTCTGGAGGAGTTTGCCCTCCATAGCAGTATCCCGCCTGATGTGATAGTCATCAGCATAGACCATGGACCACAGTCCCTTATCTCTTTGCCAGATAGAATAAATAACAGTATCCATTTTACTGTTTTATCAACTAATGAGATTTTTGGTTTATCTAGCCCATGGCATTTGTGGGAGTAGGTTGATACACAGCCATGCGTGTAGCAATACCCACCTTCTCAGTTACATTGAACTGATTGTCTAAGTAGGGAAAAAATCCAACAATAACACACATTCTCCCAGCTGACTGTATATATATATATACATGTATATATATATACACACAGCCTGGAAAAAAGTTTTTTCTTTTTCATGCCTACAAAGATTTCTTACACCTTCCCATCTGACCCGTCTTATCCACAGACAAAAAAGAGGCAGGAGGTGGGAGGGAAGGGAGAGGATAATAGCAGAGACCCATTTCACTGACACTCAACTAAAAGTAAGGTGGTTATATGCCAAACTCTCTGTTCTTAAGTGGGAAAAACTCAAACTCACCAGCAATGCTGAATGAGTCTGGGAAATCCTGGTTTCTCTCAGAGAACAAAACCCAAATCCCCTTATTTTCAAGCAGCAGAGACCCACAGGGATACAGCCTGACAAAGATGCAAGATGCAATTTGGCACCTTTGTGCAAAATTGAAGGTGTTCTGTGAACAAGAGCAGTGTGGCAAACATTGACCAAGAGCTCCCCACTTTACAGGTTTGCAGAAAATAGCAGCGAATCACCCAGGTTTGTTGAAGACTACTGTGCCTTCTTTCCTGCTGTGAAAGGCAAGGAAGGTGGCCCCTTGCCCTGCTGCAGATCCCAACTGTACTGTCACAGAAGGGTCCAACTTCTGTCTCTCTTCAGATTGGCGATGAAGTGAGGTAGCAACTTCCATGTGGCAAAGTCGAAGCAGAACCTCAGCTGGCCTGAGGGAAGGTCTGAATCTGTGACCTCTTAGATGAGAGCTTGGATTAGAAACTACTGACTGCCAAACCAGAGAAGAAAAGGTGGATGGTTACCTAAGAATCTGCCAGTACATTGTGACTGGGGCAGTAGATTGATTTGCTTCGAAGGAAATACTCTATTGTGACTGATTAACTTCTATTTCCAAACACCTGCAAATAAAGATAATAGAAGTAACCTTTGCACCTTTGCAAAAACTGTAATAAAAGCCTGAAAAGGGACCCTTTTTTGAAACAATTTTCTAGTTTTTGTGAGGCAGTCATTAGATGTTTCTCACAAAGATATCTGAACAAATAGCACTATAAATAATCCTTTTTCTGATAGCAGAAATGTTTAAGCAGGTTTAAGTCGCTGTTAGAACTGCTTTTTATATCATTACCAATTCCCTGCTTTCAGGCAGTGAGTCAGGTTTGGTTTTTTTCTGCCCTGCAGCCAGGTTTGATACTGACACTACTGTGTTCAATATCTCTCTGTAGAAAATTAAAGACAGTAAAGCATGCATACAGAGAGTTTGTGGGATCACAGCCGTAAGGAGTAGGTTAAACCCAAAATTTCCTAAGGTATTTGGAAAGACCTAAACATAGTACTAGGACAATGCCAGGTTGAAAACCAGTGACTCAGTAAAATAATTTTCATACAAGCTCCGTGTTAAAACAACTGGAGAACCAAAACAAGTTACTGTCTTCCCATTATTCTCAAAAAGTTGTAAAAGTTTGCATTCCTCTAAATACTCCATGGAAAGATGTTTTTAAAAATGCAGTAGGTGTAGCTGTCAAGATCCATTTGATTGTATACACTCAAACAGGGACAGACAGTGCCTTTGAGGACAGGATTTTCTTTTCTGTGATTTATAATAATTAAAGCATATCAAGAACCTGCCAGCTTTGCTTAGGAAGACTCTATTCTTGGTGACAAAAGAAGAGCCCAGAAAGGACAAACTACAGACACAATTCTTCTCCTGAATTTTTATCCACAACCCCTTTATATTCTAACCATTAGAAATTGCTAGAGTGCTTAAAAGCACATCAAGGACAGCTAATTTTCTGAACAGAAAGATTCCTCTCCATTCTCTGTAGTCATGTTGTACTCTGGATCATTGCCATGGCTACATTCACCAGCATTTTTGATAGAAGTTCCTCCTTTGCTGCTGGGAGAGAAGCCAGAAACCAGGGCTGTGAACCCGATCAGTCAATTTACTTCAGCTGAATTTAACCAGGAGTCAATTCAATCATCTATGCCCATCTATTATTCTAAGCTCATGCAGCAAAGATGTTAAAGTCAAGCATCTTTCCTCTTCCTACCACTCAAAATACACAACTCAAGAGAGAAAAAAAATGTAAGTCTTCAGATTAATTTTTGTCAGTACAAGGAAACTGAAGCGCAACTAAATTCAGCATCAAATGGTTGAGGACTGCTTAGTCTCTGCCACTGTTGGTAATACAGGATGGAGAATTATACAGATTAGACAAATCACATTGGTACAAAAAATTTGAACTAGCAGGAACAACATGTTGTGATGTTGCTGTTTAGTGCTAGGTGTGCTTGGATGCTCTGAAAGAACCAAAATTTTGTAAGTGGAGCTTACAAGGATTATATTCCTATGGCTCATCTCTGTCTGTTTTTTGGATTGTTTTGGGGTCTCATGCCTGATTGGACTAAATTCACATTGTCTCATTGGTAGATGACAAAGTTCTTGTACATCTGTTTTTCTACCCTGGCATAAATATGCTTAGGATTTGCTGAAACATACATCTTTTATATTTTTATCCCTTAACTGATTTTACAAAAAAGGCTAGCAAAATCAGAGTTGAACTGGGGACAGTGAGAAGAAGACAAACATGTCTGTAACCAAGAAGCTATCATAAATTCTGTTTTCTTGGGAAAGCAGTATAAAATTAGAGTCTGCTTCATCCTCCTTCCTTTTTCAAGTGGCCAGCTTATGGTTTTGATTTGAGTCTACAAGAAATTGCTGTGGCTTCGTTGAGACCAATTTAAACTTAAAGATCATTTTTACTACAAACTTCAAAGTACAGAATTTTTACTCCATTCTACATCAAACTTACTGGTTTCATTTTATGTGAAAGCCCCGAATCAGCTGTTCAGTCTGCCTGTTTCAGTGCCCACCTGGACTCAAGCAGGGCCAGATACACAAGCACAAAGCACACAGCAATGTTTAGAAGGTATTTACCACCTCAGCCCTTTAGGTACCCTTTGTATCTGTAGAGGAGATCTTCTATGTCTATCTTGAAGAGAATTTTCCTTTTTCATCACCAGCATGACTTAGCTTCCCTGTGTTATTTGTAAAAAAATGATAAACATAAAAAATTGAAAGCAGACAAAAAATTCAACACATGTAGACAATTAATGAAATTCTGAATAGGTTCAAGCCACAATGTATGCAAAGCTAAATATACTTTCTGCAGGATTTTGCTTCCCTACACTCTTCCAGTTGTAATCCAGAGGTACTGCACATCAGTATTCATCAGGTTGACTCATGATTTTAACAGGTCCTTGGTGTTCATAGCATGACCATGCTGTGTGTGGTACTGTGCATTAATTCTAACCTAACTCCACCTTTCTACACAGTGAAGGCCTGTGGTCACAAAGACATATTCTACACAAGAGTGATCTTTCACACTATACCAGATCCTTCACACCATACTATATCCTTGAAATTTCTATGTATGGCACAGATCTAGCACAGTTGCTTCTCAGACCAGCCCAGGCAAGGCCACAACAGGCAGGCAGATGGGCTGCAAACAGCTGTAGCTGCACTGCTGATGTGAAGCCAGATGATGCTGGTGCTGCTGAGGGAGTGTCTGAAGCACAGTGATAAAAGAACTGATCTCTTGGGAGCTGGTACCACCTCCAGATATGGCACGCACCTGCTGCAAAAACAAATGTCTCTTCCACACATTCATTACTAGCTTTATTTCTTGTCCCTAGCAACCCTCTAGGGATGACCAAAACAACTTGGACCTGAAAGCATGGTCTCTATCTCTCATTCACGTGGGACAAATAGACAATTTACCTTCCCTACCATACATATGTACTCATGTGATTACACATAGAAAGAGGCTGTTTCTGTCCTATAACAAGAAGATGCAGAATTTTCTCCTTCTCTTATTTTCTTTCTTTTTTCTTCTGTTTTAGTTTGTTTGTGGTTTGGCTTTTCCTTTTCAATTTAAGATAATTTTTTTCTGCAATTTGGAGATGTTTCAGTAAACACAGTATGGTGGCAAGCAACAGCGGTGAATATAATTTTATAAAAAGCACTGTAAGACTGGTTTTGTCATTCATTTGAGTGACTTATGGAGCTACAAATGGCTCCTGTATAATGGCTACTCCTTACAACCAGACTTCATTCACAGAACTGCCAAGAGGCAGGTCATGAGGAGAGAAGGTTGAAGAATTCTGAATAGAGCCATTGGACGGCCCCACAACAGCTTTATTAGGTTTGGAATTCTTTTTTTGTTGATGTTGGCCAGAGATTATGACCTTCCTGTCAAAAGCCTATTATTTGGTTCAGTGATTCAGAAAGACAGCTATTCTCTCTGCTGATTGTCCTGATAATTATAGTTGCCCATACAAAAATTTATTTCCAGCAGCTGAATGGCATCCACAAGAACATTTGGTGGCCTTATTGCCATGCCAGAAGCCTAAGCATGTTTTGCTGCATGTGTGCTGTTGGTTGCCTGCCTTTATTCCAGCTCTGTCACAACTGCCTCAAGAACTCATTATGGGTTTGGGCTGAAAATTTGGTGAGGAGAGAAGAAAAAACATCTGTCTGAGGTCTGACACTGGCACTAACCTGTGGGTTGGGTGGTCAGAGGTAGTTATTGCTGTGGCAGTGTCTTGTGGAAGGAATCATATTTTGTTGGAAAAGCAGACTGAATTTGCTGGTGGTTTCATGAGTGAAAAAGGAACTCTGCTGAGGTCAAAAGACCGGCATGAATCATCTTGTTTCCCTTGCTACCTGCCTGTTTCTGCTCATCTGTAGGATAGTCTCACGGTTTTCTGTGGCTGAAAGCTAAAGGAGAGAGGCAGAGAGTTGTGTATTTCTAGAGTAATGATATCTCTTGTTTGCCAAACAGTGTGAGTGATGCTAAAATTAAGGAGAAAACATCTAGGAGTACCTAGAAGGAAAAGGCAACATGTACCCAAATTAGTAGCCTTGCTTTTGCATTAAGATAACTTTTCTAGAACTCTCCAAAGCAAAACACAACTCCTCTGCTGGTAATAAGTATCACCCTCCAGATTTTATTGTGAAGTACATGGAAACAAGTTTTACCCAATTTTAGCAGCATGAACCAGGAAAATCTTCTGCTTCTAGAAGGAAAAGATTATATGTTTTATATGAAGGTGACCAAGAGTGGAACTCAGTGCCCTTTGTCCCTCTGAGATTAGAGAATTGTTTGCTATTCCTACCTGCCCAAAGTAAACAGCAAAATTCAATCACTGTTTCCTCTGACTCAAACACTGCTCAAGGTTTCTCTCAGGACAACAGTTATCCTTTTCAGACTTACTTCTGCTCTTATAATGACAACCTCTCTTTAAGATTTTTTTTCCCAAAAATGTGTGGATCAGAAAGTGCTATAATCTTAGTGTATATTGAGAAAATGTAAGTCCCCTCCGTATATTTTTGGGGGTTTGTTTGGTTGGTTTGCTTTTGTGAGTGAGTCTTTTGGTTTTGGTGGTTTGGTTTTTTTGTTTTTTTCTATTTAATCATTGCTTCCTCTCTCCTATCTATAGCAGAAAGAGTGCTTTTCTGGAACTAATGCCATAGAGAATTTAATCTCCTCTGGGGATTGGTATAACATTAATGTAATATGAAGGGGCCTGGGATTCTGTCAGGTCCAAAAAGCACACACTGGTTCAGTTTCTGGCTCCACTAAGAGCTATTTGATGAAGGATTTTGTTTTCAACCACTCAAGGAACATTACAGAAAAGGCACAGCCAAAAACAGGTTTCCCCAATGATTCTGTATAGTTGGAGGATATATCTCCAACAAGTGAAAATCATTATAACCTTTAGAGCACCAGATAGGATGGCCTGCATGCTTGGTTAGCCTGAGAGCATCAGATGAACTAATGAACGAGTGAGCCCTGTGCAGTGGAACCTTCTCCATCAACCCTTGCTGCCAGCGTTTTGCAAGAGGACACTAACGCACAGCAACCTCTTCAGGAAAGGAAGCAAAGAGATCTCAGGTTTCATCAAATATCAAACAAGCTTATATTCTCACCTAGGCCCAGCCTACTCACCAGCATTTGCTACAGTAGGAAATGAATAAGAGAAGTGTCCTGTTTAACATAGGACATACAGGGGTGAAAGAAAGATGTAGCTACAATGCTATGGATAAGCAAGAGGAGTATCACCCAGAATCCAGCCTAGCTCCTTCCAGATGTACAAGAGCTACTTAAAATAAATTGCTCAGCAGGGCTACTACTAGATCTGCCTACAATTTTTCTCCTGATCCATTTTCCCTCCACTCTTAGAAGCCCTCCAGGGAACTTCTAAGCTCCTATTTAAAGCTACCACAATCCCTCCTCCATCTGTGCTTATAGCAGATCATCAAAGGATCATATGCAGAGTACTGCAAACTGCTCTCTTCACCTCAGTTCCCGGTGATCTCACTATTTATTAGAGAAGCTATATCCCTTTTTGAAGATGCTCCAAATTATTTTTCATGAAAAAATCCATCCAGTCCATGTTGCATTAATTTGGCCTGCCATGAACCAATGTCTGCCATGCTTTGTCACTAAGTACTTGACAATATATAGGGGGTACAGAAAAGTTGATGGTGTCTCTTGCATGATGTGTTGTGAAAGAGACATCAGAACAGCTTGGGTATGATCATTCACTTTGAAATATACTCCTCTCCACAATGATAAATATTTTTGCTTAGCACTTAACATTACCTGATGAGCACTGACCTAGAATTTTTGCACTTTCCAGAAAGATATACCTGCAACTGGAGAAGCTGTGGATTAATGTTGTTTCAGATTCTGGCTGGCCTATTCCCTATCTAGCCTTAATCTCGCCTTCTATTTAATGACACCATTTGAACACCAAAACTGATTTGGAAGCAGATAGCTCACTTAAGTGGCACTTTGTGACAGGAGAACATTACACTGCTGCTCAGACAGCTGCACTGGTTGCCTGGAAGTCCCCAAAGAAATTTCAAAGCTTTTAAGGGCCTAATTGTTTTGGATCTGGTTATTTTATGATCAGAAGAGGCACTCAACATTGAAAAGCCTTGATATAGAAGAGAAGTGGATGACAAGAGCACTTGAATATTCAGGTCTGTTCTTCCCCAGCTTGAACTCCCACACGTGTTATTAAAGTCTATTTTCCAGTCTGATGACTGGGAGAGGGAAGGCTTGCAGAAGCTTTTTGCAGCATATAATTAGTTTAGGAGCTCAGTGCAATAGCATCAGCTGGAAGAATATGTAGATGATGATGAAATCCTGTAATTTTGAACATTATTATTAATTAGGAAGACTATGCAGTCCTTGGAAAGGCATTTCTGGTGTTTACATCTTGTAAAACATACCTAAATAAAATACACTCTCAGAAGTTATTCTTTGAAGACTCCACAAATCCAGAATGCTAAATTAAATTTGGATTCAGAATAACAAAATAGACCATGGAGCACAACATAATTTATTTAATTCACTCTTTTATCTAAAGATAACCCTACTGTCTTCCATACAAGGACGGTTGTGTTACAAGCCAAAGCATGGACAAAGTATTGATTCAGTGAAAGATAAGCACTTGCTTGAACAGCCCATAAGATGAGTGGTCTGGTGTCCCCAAGAAGGGCTCAGACCCATACATTCTGCAACAAGAGAAGAAAATATTGAAGTTCTTTCTTTACGTGCTACCTGGTGCTTCCTTTGGCCCTGGAGGCTGCAGCCTCAGTGTGCTTCAGTTTTCAGCAGGGATGTGTTTACTAACCATCCATGCACTGTCTACCAGGGCACAGCAGTTTTTTTCTCTCTGCAGTCTGTTTCACTGAATGGATTTATAGGAACGTTCAGATAAACACAATAACTCTTCATTTAACATGAAGCAATATCACCTGGGTCTTATAAGTTTTGCAATGTTATTACAACCACAGTAATTGAAGGAAGGCAAGGGCTCAGTACTGCCTTTAAAAGTATACAAGATATTCTTCATAAATTAAAGGATTCAGGTAAATGCAACTTCAAAACACAGTCAAGCCACAAAGGTAACATTTTTCAAGGTGACTATCTCCTTCAAATAACACTAAAGACTTACTTGATAATAGAGGCAGATTCATAGTCTAAAATCTCATTTTAAAACATTATTTCCTTCTTTAAAATGAATATGCTAGCTTTAGTGAGAGTCCCATCTCTTAGAGCACCAATTTCTTGACCACTGATAAAATATGATGTACTTACTCATTAAAGAATGGGTAGCAGCACATCTTGTCACCTCCCTGAGCTGTGGAAGTGTGAAGTAATTCATCATAAGATAAAATTGGACTTTACAGCTGGTCAAAAAGACTAATGGAAGGGAGTGGGGAATGAATTTCAAAATACAGAACTAGTTTAAATGTGCCTGTGGATTATCTGCAGTGGTAACATTTGCATAGGAAGTATAATTCTCTGCTGAAAAGCAGAGGGTCTAAATAAATGAAATAAAATGTGGATAAGTGGGTCCTGCCTACATGCAGAAATCATCTTGGTAAAACTCCAGTGGGATTCTACAGCCTGAGCATGAAGCCATGTCCAGACACTTTCATTTGTTTTCAGGATGACTAATGGGAAGGACTTCAAATCACACTGAACATAAAAGCAGAGCAAAAAATAAAACTCAAGTTTCAGTTTCCAGTGCCTTTTTGCACCTCACCTGAAAAATCTCTGTCCACACTATTCTGTCCTTGCTGATGGTGCAACTATACAGTAAGATAGAGGTTGCAATAGTTCTTTAACTCCTTCTATTCATAGGTAGATGACACAAAAAGACAATTCTTTCTATCATTGGAAGCTCTCAATGTTCTCTGAGTCAGACCTTACACTCTAGAAAAAAAGATTTGAAACCAGAGAGAAAAAACATCAGTCTGAAGTGTACTTGTGTTTAAATTCCCCATACATTTTAATCATATATACTTGTATTGGGTTTTTAGTAAACTAATTCAAACTGTTTCTCTTCCTGTTATGATGGATTATAATCTCACAGTTTTAGATAGGTTCCAGTATGGGACCAGAAGTTTTGTTCCATCATAATTTTTAGATTTAGGTATGGTTTCTTGAGCCTACCTGAACCTGCTTCATTCAAAAAGATGTGTCTTTTTAATCCAGTCAAACCATTCATTCAGAGAGTTCTTCTTGTCCAGTGAAGATCTTGACACAGCTCATGACAAAAGATTATTTACAGGTATCTCCAAAGTAAATAGACAAAAGAGATACCTGAGCAACCCTGAAGATAATGTCCATTCACAAACTAGGATCAAGACTGTAAAACACCATCTCCAACTCCTACAGGGAAGGAGAAACCAAAGCTGAATCCTTGTCTGAAAATATTGGAATTACTCTTAAACTACATCAGAGAGAAATTTTTCCTTGTATATTTTCCCAGGATGATGTAATTCTCGGGTGTTTCAGATTTTATAGTCACTAAATAACTTACATGAATTATTTAAGTGGGGAATGATTCCATCCGGATTGCTTGACTCCAGCTAGTTCTGTGATTATTGTTTCTGAATGGGGTCTAAGGGTATGATAAAGTACATGCAAAAACATGCAATATTTCAGAATGCCTGAGATTAAAGAAGAAAGAAATTTTAGTTCACCAATTTGTCTCTTTAGAAAGTGCGACTGCCATTTATACGGGATGTAACATACTTTGTATATAACAAATGACAAAAATGAGAAAAATGTCCTTGCAAGCTTTGAAAAAACAGTAAAATGCCTGTGAGAAATTAATTCCATTACAACTTTCACATTTCAGCACTTACTGTGATAGACAATGAAGGGCAAACAAATAAGGCAGAATTTATGCAACTGAATCAATCAAAAGAAATCAGAAATGTGTTGCATTTGGCTTATTCGGCTTATTATTTTCTTTGTCTCATGCTGGTTTTTTTTTGTTTTTTTTTTTTTTTTTGCTTGCAGTTGTTTTACAAGAACTATTACAAATGATTTACAGTTCTTATCTCACTCTTTTCAGGTACCTTATTGAAAACAAGTCCTATGGCATATTTCCAGGAAGGTAATTAGTAAAAGCCTTCCTTACATTTCCTTTATTTTCTGCTTCCACTTCTGCTTCTATTTCCCCTTCCCTTCCGCCTGAAAACAATTAGGCCCAGAAAATATACGTCATATACATCAGAAATATATATGTCATCTGCCATAAGGAAGATTCAAGAGTGACGGAGTGAGCAATTTTTGCTGCAGAGGCAGCAAGGAAAGATCTGTGTATATTAGAGACTAAACTGCAAGACAGAAGAATGAGGAAAGACTTAGGCTGGGGGCTGGGTTTTTTTGCCTTCCCTAACTGACTAAAGGTCAGCATTGTGGAAACACCACTGTGATTCATAGCTGGTTTGGGTTGTCCAAACGAGCAATCCTGTCAGAAGCTGATCATGAATGTCTGCATCAAACAAGGATGTGAGATATTGCAGACATACATTACACAGCAAAATCTAGCTTTCTTACTGACAAGCCATAACTTGATGAAAATTGACTTTGGGATATGTGTCTGCTTGGGGCAAAACCTAGCTGTTTCATTAAGTAAAATTTTCTACTTTCATAAATTTTTTCTGCCACCCTTTAACCCAGAACAGTTATCATACAGTCTCCAAAAAAATTAACAGCAAATATAATGTCTCCTTCAGATAAATTGCTTAATAAAGTAAACCAGTACTAAAACCTATCAGACCTTGAATAATTCCTCTGGACCATTTCTATCTGGCTTCAAGTTGTTTACCAGAATCACTTAGTACTGATTAATGAGGTATAAACTTCATCACCTTTTATCTCTGCTGCTGCCTATCAGTAAAGTAATTTATACTGATCAATCTCTCAACGAGAGAGGTTAATAACCCAGAGCATCAAAATGCTGTCTAAACCTCACACTATCCAGATGACTGTACAAACACTGAAGCTGTTTTATCCAGGTATGTTCAGCAGATGAAGATAAATCCCTTAGATGCTGCCACAATATAAGCAACTTGTGGTTATACTAGCTCCTTCCAGCTTGTGGGAGATGATATTTAGCTCTCTCCTGCCTCAAAAATCTAGGAAGCACATAGATCTTGTCCTTGGTTTTCTTTTTTTCCCCTCACCTACAACCTCCCCCTGTCCAGAGTCAAGCAAATTTCAAACATGAAATACTAAAAATTTCCTGGTTCCGAAGTCTGTCCTAAGTCAGCAAAATCTGCATTGCTTAACACAGTCTCAAACACTCTAAGAACCAGATGGGTCTTGCTCTTGTTGGAAAAAAGTAACAATGCTGTTTAAAATAATGGCTTTATTTTTCTCCAGCTGTTGGCAAGACCTGGCATGCAGAATAGTCAGCATTCAGCAATTTCTGCCCACAAGCAAGTGTGAGATGGCTCCAAGATGCCTTGCTTCTCTGTACTGCAGGAGTTTTTTTAATGAGAAGCCAAACTCCTAATAATTGGAGATGCTGCAACACAAAAAGCCCTGGGAAAGGAACCTTGTGAAAAGTAGAAGGGAATTCAGTTGGAAACACAGGAACCTATGGCAATAAACATAGCAACAGTTTTCTTTCTGTATACTCTTTCAAACAAATGGCTAAAAACTTAGAACATACTAAGTTTTTCCACAACCTCATCCCCATAGCTGATATCAATAGATGTATCTCAGTCGATTTCAACTCCTTCTGAAGAGATCACATGTCCTCACAGGCATTTTAATGTATTATAATAGTTCTAAAAATTCACCTTTTAATAAAGAATGTATGGAAATATTTGCTGAAGCATGTTCCTACTTGCTTTTTCTGATGCATGCTGTTTGAATTTTCTGCTAATAATAAAAATGTTGCCTACATTTAGTGATTAGTTGAAAGGGAGGAGAAAGAAGGAAGGAATTGGATAAATGCATTTCAATAGTCTTCCACAAGAAGAAAGAAAAGTACTGTAATCCAGACTAGATGTGGTGAAGAAATAAAAGCACATAAATATGGCCTTCCTAATATCTGTTTGGTTTCCATCATTCAGATTTTTTTAGTGCAGAACAAATGCATTCAAATGCATTTGTGGTAAGACCAGACCATTTTTTAAACTGCAAAACTGATCTTGAAGGAGATTAATTTCTGCCCCATGCCATGCTACCTTTGAAGATAAAGATCCACAGGTAATACTTTTCTCGTCTTATTTTAGAACTTTCTGGATAATTAATCCTTATGTTTCCCTCCTTTTCACATCTTCTCCTTTCTGTTATCCTTCTTCCCTCTCATTTCATTTAAACACTCCTACCTATTATTTTTGATCAGCAACTTGGTCAGAGAGTACATCTGTAGTAGTGTTTCAGTTCACACCAGGAATGTTCTCCTAAAATCATTCACCTGTCATCATCTTCTTCACTGTGGTTTGCCTCAAGTAATAATGGTCTGTATAAACTGGATTGCATCCCATTAAACCGAATGGGAAGAGGTACTCCAGCTGGTGAGCAGTTAGGGTATGGGGTGGAACCAAAGCTTGTCTGAAGCAATGTACTGCTGAAACATGCACATGGATCTTGGGTCCTCAGCACCAATTATTTTGCTGTGAAACATTCCCACAGCATGTCACCAAGTGCTAACATGATGTAGCAAAACAAAAGACATGGATTTGAGTGACCACACACACACTGTGGCTGTGTCCTGTGAGTGCTTATGCTGGCTTTACTCTCAGTGTTGTCATACACAGCTTTTACAGTCTCCCTTTGCACCCCTGGAGCACTGGACTCCCCAGTACACAACTGAAGGTCTCCTGGAGCTCTGCTTTTGCCAGCATCCTTTTGTTCCCCTTTCTTTCCTTTCAAGAAGGCTTGACTCAGTTTCTCTGACCTCCATAGATGGATTTTTTTCCTCCCCACTTGGGAAGAATTTCCCAAGAGCCTAACTCCAAGTCCTCCTCCTTCCACCCAAATCGTTTGCAGTGGAGTAAATGATACTCTTTCAGCACAGTCATAAGCAGGCAGTTTGTTTTTTGCTTTGTCATTGGGTTGTTCTTCTCAGTTTCTTCCTCAAAATATTCTGTGAATTCTTTACAAACAGAGAGCATTTGAAATCCTACTGGCTACTCCTTGATTGGTTCAGTCACAGGCTCCACTGACTGCAGCAAAGCTGTTTCCAGCAGCTGCCTGCAGATAGACAGGAGGTCTCTGTACACTGAGTAGGGCAGAGGATTGCTTTGTGATCCCTGTTACTCAAGTTATCTAAAAGCCTTCATTTCACAACCCAAAGAAATGATCTTTCATTGCACAGCAGAATAACACTGGTTTGTTTTGAAGGAAAATACAGCCTTGTTTGGGTTTAAAAGCAAAAAAATGTTTTCAATCTCTGCACAATTGGGGTCTTTGGAGTTCAGACAAATGGTCTCAAGTGAAAAATTCTTAATTCTTTCCTATTTAAACTGTTTTAAGACTGTGGTGAGATTTCTCTTTGTAATAAAAACCTCTCTCTCACTGAGCTGTAAAAGTAAAAGGCAGAATGTGAATAACAGGGATGGGTGGGAGGTGACTGGAGTTCTCATCCTGCTCCTTTTCCTTAAGTAAGCCACATTTGTTCTGGAACTCAGAGCACTGAACTATTGCCTCTTGGATTCTCTCTTCATTCTCCTCCAAAATAACTTATCTATTTTCCTCTCTACAAAACTCCAGCATTTTTTTCCCTAGCTGAGACTGCCACAGGCAAAAGTACCTGCCCTGCCTCCTCCCAGAGGGCACCCACAGCTTTCAGGAACGGGGCTGAAACTGTTCCAGAACTGTTACTCTCAGGTTTCTCTGTGGCTGCAGCCTGTGGCTTCAGCATCTTTCCAGTAGCTCTTAGCTGTCTGAGTCCTGCCTCAAAACTGTTGCAGTTTCCAAACATTAGCATTTGTTGAAGGTTGTGTTGATCCAAAACACATACCTTTAGGCATTTATCCCAATGAGATGTTTCCGTAGTATGTGACATTACTGAGCATCAGAAATTAACAAAACTAAGGGACAGTTTTGTATCCAGTTTGTGAATTTGCACTCCCAGAAAAAATTACCAGCAGAGAAAGCCACAAAAAGCCACATTAAAAAAAGTGGTACATTAAATGCAGCCTCCACCAACATAACTCTCCACTCAAACACTGTAATTTATGCATACACTCTATTAGGAAAACTCCATAATTAAAAAAATAGATGCACTAATGTGTGATGCCATAGATTTGGCTATCTTTTATTGGTAATAAACACATTGACAAGCTGACACTTCTCTGGAACTCATTAAAGACATCACATTGCCACCACATCCATGAGAACAGTCAAATAGACAGACATTTATTTTCACATGTGACAGAGTTGTAGGTTTGCTTATAAATGGACAAAGAAATATATTGGTATATGGAAAGATGTGACTGAAAATTCAGTGATCAGTTTGAAGAGACATGCTAAAGTTAATGGAGTCTATTAGCTGAGAAAGTTTGTTAATATTATTTTTTTTTCTTAAATGCAGTACCAGAAAGGTGACTGGAATGTTTTTGTCCCATCTTCACAGCTTACACTTTATTTATATATGTTTCATATCTATGTGAAAATCTTGCCTGGAATACAGACAGCTATAAATACAGTTCAGCCAGCCCAATGCTCAGTCATGCTGCAACTGTCCTAAAAAATGTTCAGAAATACAGCTATTTTTTTGAGAACTTGAGAGAAGGTGAAAGGATCTAAAATACAATTCACAATTTATAGAGCTACCATGGCAACCATTGCGTGGCATCAAAGACTAACTTTATTTGATGGAGTCACAAGAAGTCAAACATCCATGACTGCACTGCAATCAAGACATGCTGGCATCATGCAGCTCCCTGAACCATAACCAAAACCTTGTTTTGTGAAGTGCTGTGCTGCTACCTCATGGTCTTATACCCTATAAGGAACCTTGTTAATGACTATGTTCCCCCATCCTGGAGGTCCTGGCACTGAAAACTCAGCTTCCTGTGTGTTCTGCAGCTCAAAACCCTCTTGGACTTGGCATACCAAAGGTCCTGTGGGACATGTGGCCCCACAGCTGCCAAGGTCCTATGGAAGACCTGTGACAGACCACAGCAGATGTGTGAAAAACAAGTTGCTCTGTTTCTCTGGTATGCAAACTGTTGGTGTGCATAGGGAGAACTTGCTCATGCTCAGTATGAATTAGCCAAGGGCATGGAGGATAAAGTCAAGCAATTACGTCTAGGAATAAATCCAACCAGGCTGAAATGGACAATGGCAGGAGAGCTTTGAATGCAAAGCCACTCACACTGAGCTTTACTGTTGGTAAAGTTACATATGTCCAATATG
Organism: Toxostoma redivivum; assembly: GCA_013397375.1. NCBI lineage: Eukaryota > Metazoa > Chordata > Aves > Passeriformes > Mimidae > Toxostoma > Toxostoma redivivum. The sequence continues at coordinate 108,137 of VXBI01012463.1, read as the reverse complement.
GCTGAAAAGCCATACATGCCCAGGGTTGTCTAAGTGACAATATCAGAAATGCTACCATATTTGTGTGTGGATGTAGCAAAACTAGGACCAACAGCAAAAAATATCCAGGTGTAGGACACTGAGAGGAGCTCGGTGGAGCAAGATGCAAAAATGTCAGCTTAAAGAAAAAATGAGGAGCAAAGTATGAAGTCAAGTAGAGAAAGAAAAGGAAGGTGAATCCCCTAGCAGCAAGAATGTCTGCAGATAGTGATGCTGACCTGCATGCCCCTGCCCATTGGAATGCTAAAAGGACCCTCCTTACACAACCCATCATCTGGACAGTGTTCATTAGATGTGATGTAGAGGAAATCACTTTGCACCTTTATGCTAACAAAGATGCAATTTGATGCTTATAGGGTTCCTTGGACTTCAAACCTATAATTAACAGTGTCACAGTCAAGCCTAATACCCTGCATTGTTATTTAATTACAAGCTGGTATATCTGATTGCCTAGATCACTGAGAACTGAGAACATTATTCAAAAACATGTTAATCATGTTTTAATCAGCTATCTCTCAAGTCTCCAAACTGAAGAGAAAGTGTCAGACTTTGGCAGTTATGATGCTAAAAGCAGACTGAACCCAAAATGTTCTTTGGCCTGCCAGCACCTAGTTCTCTGCCAAAAACTGGTATGAAGTTAATTAGTCATTACTTATTATCCAGGTCCCTTGTGCTCAGTGTTTTGTCTGTGGAGCTGCCTTTGGCTACTAAAAACCCCCAAATTCCAGAAGGTCGCTCCTCCAGGTGCTAGGTTATCAGAAACTGTTTTCAAATACTGCTGTTACAGAGACAGGACAGAGAATGCAAGGGTTATTCTTCCTCCACTAAAGAGGTAGCCCGAGATAGACAGAAATCTCAGCAAGGACAAACTGCTTTGAATTTCTTGGATGAATGTTGAAAGCCAAAACTGCAGTTACATCAATCAGCCACACTACTGAACACTTTGGCAAAAAATATTGAATTACTCTATGTGTAGGCTGAAGTACTAAATTTCAGTATTCCCTGACCTCTAATTTCTTACATTCCTGCTTCCACTGAAAACAAGTCTGTCCATTAATCATATTTAATTGAAGCTGTAAGACACTCTCTTGTACTATAATGATACCATTATAGCAATGAGACCATTTTATAAATGGAAAAGACTGGCATTGAATGCAAAGTTTCATCCATTAGCTTTTGGCTGTTGTATATTTTCAAACATTTTGTCTTTTTGTTAGATACAGATTAGAGATAAAGCTTCAAATGTTTGCCTTTGAGAATCACACTTCTACTTTGAAATTCAGCCAAAAAGATCTTAGTTAATTTTACTTACTCACCCTTGCTTAGATGTGTACATTTCTCTATCTTAAGTCTTTGTTTCCTTGCTATACAGAGATGTTTCTACAAAAAGTTCTGATTAATCCCCATCTTTCAATTAGAGGACATGCTGCCATTAATTTTAATGTGTGCACTAGACCCTATAGATAAAGTATTCCTGATACCTATACTTTTCTTTTTGGGACTTATGTACTAGCATGCCTCCAGTTTTACTGGTGAACCCATGGCCACTTTATTTTGGAAGTAAGTTCTGGTCAGAACAGACCAGACAATTCTATGAACAACATTGACAGTAGTTGGCCAGGTCCAAACAAGGGATTGGACCCTCACCCTCCAGAGGTCACTGCCCACCTGTTTTCTCTGGCTTAAGGAACACTGGCTGCAGCCTGCCTGCCAGACCATAGCACCACAGGACACTTTGTGCTGGTAAGGACATCAGAGGGTCTCCATTCCTATTCCTGCTCAGAGCAGGCTCAGCCTTGCAGTCTGACCAGGGCTCAGGATATTATCTTGTGGAGCCTGGAAACCTGCCAGGTGGAGAAACAGCACCACCTCTCTGGGCGCATCCCCACTGTCCAGCTGTCCTCTTGGGTCATAAACTTTCCTTATCTCCAGCCCCTCTGGTTCTGCCCCATTCACCAGGACCCAGGGCCTTTCTTTCCAGAGCTGCCCATGGTCTCACAGGCATGACTTCCAGAGTTCTGCATACTCAGAGCAGGGCTGCCCTTTTTGGCTGTCCCAAGGACATGGGGAACCCATCCTTTCCCTCTACCCACCCTGGTCCTTATGGACAGCTGCCCTGCCCTTGTGCATGTTGAACAGTGATCCCTGATTTGGCATCACCTGCAAACCTGAAGCCCTTGGTCACTTTCTTACGTCATAGATAGAGACATTGCACAAGACAAATCCCAGGGGGAGTCTCTTTGGGATCCCACAGGGCATTAGCCTCCAGTCAGATATAACTCAGTGGCCATAACATCTAAGCCCAAACACCCAACCAGATATATGCCACTCCTGGGGGGCACACACCCCCCACCCTAGCACCAGCTTGGCTACAGGGAGATTGTGGGAGGGCACTGGAAGCCTTGCTGAAATCAGTCTGTTACATCCCATTCTCCATGTCCTCAAATCCAGTCATTTTATCACATTATTCAATTTGTCAGTCTGCTGGTAACTCGCAACCTTCTCCTCCCTCATGTGGTAAGACACAAGGTCAAAGAGGACACATGGCATGATTTTGTTTGATACCTGAGTAAAACTGGTCAACCTGCATTTCCTCAGTCTTTTGGCTCTTTTCCAGTTGTCAAAGGCCTCCTCCATCGATGTGACAATAAAGATAGAAGTATCTAAGAGAAAGGAACAATCACCAGTTGCCATTCTATGTTAAGTAATTTCTCTTTTCTCTGTTATTCTGCTTTTAAAAGCTGCCTAGTGCTAATCAAGTAATGTTAATCAGGCAATGCAGGGTACCTGTATTATTTTGTTTAGAATTGAAGTCAGATTTACTTGACGGCTGTCGTCAGGAATGCATCTTTTATTTCATACTTCTGAACTTTAATTGAAAGTCTTCTGTGTTTGAAACTTTTGGACATGCATATGAACAGCATGGCTCTGAGAAGTGAGACAATTACTTCCTATAACTGAAGTATCATGTGAGCAACCTTGCAAATAAGGACATGCTGCCCTGGAGCTTCCTTAGTCTATTGCCCAAGTAGGAAGTGTTACAGGAGCTCTATGTCAGGACACAAGTAACCGAGACAAGCATGTTCTACTCTTGTGCAAAAGCCTTCTCTGCATAAGTATGGTTTGTGCCTCCTCCCTGCTGAAGAGGAGAAGGTACTTGCTTTGTAGCTCTGATTAGACAACAGAGGTGAGCACCATGCCTGTTTGTCCTCATGCTCTGGATCACATTCCTTTGTGCTCACAGGTCTGAGAATAGGAAGAGAAAGCTTTCTAACATCTTTTGCCAGTACAGAACTGAGTGCTGAAGTCCTGGTATTCTGTATTGGTGCAACGAAGTGCTGTCTTAGAGTAAGTACATCACCCAAACGCCTATCCTGCTCTAGAATGAAACTGACATTACAACGTACTGGTATATAGACAGGGAATATCCTCCGTAGTCCTAACAAGTAAGACATTCCAGTGGATATCTTTCTGTGCTACCTTTTCAGGCGTGCAAAGACCAGGAAAACTGTGCTACTAAAAATGCTTGAAAACACTACATTCTTTTCAAATCTAGCTGAAAGAAAGAAATTTGCCATTTTCTTTTAAATATAAGGAAATAAAGTCCTGAAGAAAAGTATTCACTGATTGCTAGATAAAACATTCCTAACTTCTCACCTATGGGATTAAAGATTTTTAAAATTCATAATTGAGTACATCAGAGGCATATCAAGTCCCACCAGTCTGAAATAACTAAGTCCTTAACAGAAATGAAGGAACTATAAAATATGTGACTTTCATCAGTGACAGCACCATCCAAGCATAATTTAACAAGAAGGAAGTAAGGTTTCTTCTTTATTTCAAAGCATAAAAGATAATAATGTTTTTAGATACAGAGAAAAAATTCTGTGAAAAAATCAGTAACAATTAAACTCCAAAAACTGTGCATGAATTTTATTATGTTGTTTCCTGAGCTAGATTTACAACACAACATGCAGATGCATTTAACAATGTACTTCACTATACATTCTGCACTTGTGACAGCTGTGCAACAAAAGTAGCGACTGAATTTCCAGTTTAGTAACTTCAAAAAGTAACAGAATCTTCAGTAAACAAAAGCTTCACTGTTAATAGTGTCAGTGTTGACTTTCCAATGCTTATCAAGCTGAAAGGATTAATTTCAGCAGCAGATTTAAAGCTCTTATATTTTGACACAACTTCTACATTAGAAGTTTTGGCAGTGCTTATTACATTTCTTTTACTATTTAAACGTGACAGTTTAAGAGTAACAACTTAAGCACATTCACTTAAGCTCTAATGTCTTGATTGAAAAACGCAGAAAGGAACAGTAGTGGCAGAATGACAAACAGAATTGCAACACAAGTAACCTATGTAATTCTGACAAGTTCCTTTGATGAATCACCACGCTTACTGCAAGAGTTCTATATACACGTACAGCAGAAAGATGGCTGCACAAAATGTCAGTTATTTTGCAACCAGGTAACACTGATGGTGCAAACTCACAAAAATGGTGTGCAGATGGGGCTCAATTTCACATCTTTTAGAGCCTCAGAACATTTGACTGAGAATCGTTGTCTTTCAAGCAATAAAAGGGAATTTTGGGCATCTAAATAAAGGATACTATTTCTTTTAAAATCTGAGTATTAGACATTTCAGGAAAAGTGAATCTAGCTTCTAACTTTTCTGTCACACTGCATGAAAATAATACTAAAAAGCTATCTTAGAAACAGAAACCTATTTACAAAGGAAGTTATAAACAAGGTAAGCAATAAAGTGACTATGGCTTCTCCAATCAGTGCAGTTCTTTCACTTTTCTAATGCATATTGAGTTACGACTTTATGCTGAAACATGACACAAATAAATTCCTAAACTTGTCCAAAAAGAGCAGAGATACAACAACATGCAGTACAGATGTACCTCTTTTTTTTTCCTGGGTAAAATAAAAGTCTGGATTCATCTGACACTGCACTGCTCAACATGCTACTGAGAAAGAAAGGTTGAGACATACCAATAGACAATGCGTTTTGATTTTTAAGCTAAGTTGGAGATATGCTAAGCTGAACTAAGAAGATAGGTAAGTTTAATGACTAGAGTTAACTTATTAAAATGCTTATCACATTAATTCATAGCCATGCACATCTTTAAATTAAGGATTATTAATATATTAATGGTGAAGTAAATGAAAAAAAATTACTGTTTTAGCTTGGCTATCACCTTGATGTTCTTTGGAAGGCCTTATATTTTAATCTGTATTGTCAAGCATTGAACAATCTGCCCAGGAAGTAGTGGAATCACTGTCCTTGGAAGAGTTAAAAAAATGTGTAGATGTGGCACTAAGAAACAAGATTTATTGGCAGACCTGGCAGTTCTGGGTTAATGGTTGGACTCAATGATCTTGAAGGTCTTTTCCATTCTAAATGATTCTCTGAGCCTCACTGAAACTGACAGTAAAAATAGCAATGGTAGTTTACACACAGAAAGACTGACAACTGCTGTGGAATGACACAAGTCTTCTGTTTTATATTTTGAAAGACCTAAGTTAGCTGATCACTGAACACTCCATAGAGGATAGGCCAGAAATATAAGAATATCCTGCTTGGCACCTACATGCACAAAGCTGCTTGAATAATGACTTAATTCCCATGTGCAATGTACTGCTATTTAAGCTGCAAATAATCAACTGTCTGCACCCAGAAATAGCAATTTGTAGTATATTAAAAATTCCAAATATGTTTAAATGCTCTAAAGGAAGAAGACAATAGTTTTAAAAGAGGCAGATAAGTAAAAGTCATATTTAAGATGTGCACCACATACATAAGAACAACAGTTTTAAAAACCCTGAAACCCTTGGAAGCTGCCTTTTCTGCAACCTCCATGGTTAGAGAGGACATATGTACTATTTTCTGTGGAAACACTGAAAATACTGACACAGTAGAACAAGAAAAATCTGACACACACCTGAAAGAAATCTCTGGGCAATAAAAATAAAAATGCTTCCTTTCATCATACATCAAAACATATTCACATTTATCCGCTGAGCCAATATGGCCAAGGAACCTCTGGTAACATTTACAATTAAAAAATGCACAGAAGACACCAATTAATTAAAATCATGCTTATCTCGCTAAGCTGAAATTCCCTCAAACAAGACCCCTACTGCTTGAGGCACACCTCAATGTTACTGTGTTCCTGATGCTTCACCCTCAGTTGTCAATGTTTGTCACCAGTGTGGGGGTCACACTGACAGATTTTGTGCTCTGCAGGACTGCAATATGGGATGCAGCGAAGATTTAAAATGTCATGAGCATGTCACGTTCTTGTACACTAGTGTAGAACGGCCTCCCAAAGATAAAGGAGTGTAGACCTGGTTTAATCTTCTCCGCCAAAGCCATTATTATGTTAAGATCGCCCTCTGCTGTCAAGTCAAGATCTATCTTTAAGCTACGAAGAGACTTAAAAGGTTTCTTGCCTTTTTGCCTGCAAAGAAATAAAAACATGTATTTAAAAAAAGAAAAAAAGAAGTTTCTCTAAATCTGCTTTCCATTATCTGTTCACTTACGTGTCATCCTCTATGTACTTTATTAAAGTTAAGGCTTTCCTGTGAAGGACTAGCAGAAATTGTGCAAGGAAAGTACTCCTTAGAGACAAGCCAGGCTTCAGGTGAAATATCTGTTAAAAATTAAGAATATTAGGTAGACATGGAAATTCAAGAATCATTTCAGGAATCTGGAAAATAGAGAAACGTATACAGATGTAACATATTCTTAATTATAGCAAAGCAGGCATGTAACAGCAGATTTGTACATAGTCAGCATGCTTTCTGTTTTCTATCACTCAGATACAATAAATGAAGCTGTATTACAATTGTTTGGATAATTATCGGAAATTACTCCCAGTTAGGCAGCTTTTTCCATATTGTAATTGTAGATACTGTTGCACAGCAATAGAAAATGTCCCTTGTTCTTCACACTTAAGCAGGAGTTTCAGTTTTATATCAATATTTTTCTTTCCACTTATGTAGAGAAGAATCATAGCAGTAGTATGAAGAAGAGCTACCAAACCATTAAATGATGTATTTGTATTAAATTATCTGCTACTAGGGGTCAAAGCACTGAACTGTGTCTCTTTTCTTTGTGAAAAAAGCAAAAATTACCTGATCCAGGAAGGCTTTTACTAATGTATCTCTATGCACAATATCTTGAAAGACATTTCTACAGAAAAGAAAATAAACAAATGTGTTAGTTAATGCCAGTAAGGGAAATTAACCTAGGAGCTGAGCACAGCAGTAGCATTATTGTTGATAGGCTGGTTGAAATTAAAAATGAATTTAAAATTGTAGTGAATTATAATTCTGGTAGTTTTAAAGACAGCACAGAATTTTAAAGCACTCAGATGAAATGAACTAAATATAGGAAAGCCACTGGGCTCTGTGAAATACACTTAGCTCTATTATATCCCTAATTAAAACAAGCAATAAAATTAACATGACATGGTCGGAATTATTGCTGAAAATTAATTTCAATAATATTTGATGTAACCAAACTACTGAAGAACCTGGCAAATTTTGCCAAAAACAAGTGTAACTATGAGAACAGAAGTTTTATTGTTCTTAAGAAGCTCCATGTATTTTATTCACAAGTAGTCCCTGTACTTTACACTCTTACCCCAAAGAAGTAACTATGTGAGAAGAATACGTACAAATCAGGTGTGAAACTCTCATCTGTGTGGATAATATGATCTTGAGACATTTCTTCATCTGAATTAGCTCTCCAAAATGCTGTCAGCTCAGATCTCATGTATCGTCGCTGGTTATAGATGTGTTCATGACAAGGGGGCATCTGCTTCACTGTATTGACATCCACATCTATATGTGTAGTAGGGTATGGGGCATACATTACTTGGCGGAAGGGCAACACAAAGCTTCCGGTTGCATCCTATTTCAGTGGAAAAAAAACCCCTATTTTAGTTAAAAACGCAAAGCTGTACTGGGATAAAACAATATTAAAACAACTTGCCTACATTTTTATGCTGGTTACACTTGGGGGAGGGCACAGTCAGAGAGGTTTTTCTCTATGAGAACTTCCTCTGTGAGTTGATGGGACCAATTGGAGGCTGGTTTGATTACTGACAGCCTGAGGAACCAATTGGAGAAAGTTAGTTCACTCCATGAAAACACATTTTGAAGGCGGTAACCCGGGAAAAAAGCACTCTTTCTTTTCCAGTGGCTGAGCAGGTGACACCAGCCTGAGCTCCCTCCCACGCGGGGTGGCTTGGGAGGCCGCCTGGGCCCCGTTTGCAATCCAGGGGACCCGATGGCCAGGGGAGGAAAGGCTCGTTGATAAGACCTTAGCCATGCTGCCTCCTCCATGGGCCCATGGCTCTGGGGGCCCGGCTCCTGCTGCTGGCTCGGAGCAGCTCCGGAGGGGCCGAGCCCGCCCAGCCC
>VXBI01012463.1:87459-99598 GCA_013397375.1 Toxostoma redivivum | reverse complement strand
GCCGGGCCCTGTCTGGGGAGCAGGGCTGGCCATGGGCAGTGTGGGGCTGCAGCTGAGCCCCAGAAAGGCTGATTGAGATCTCAGCCACCCCTCACCCAGCACAGCCTGGTCAACCTGGACCTGGCCCAGCCCCTGCAGCTTCTGTGTGAAACTGTAAGACTTGCAGACCTCCAACCTTCCTTTGAATGAGAGGGAAAAAAGGAGATACTCCAAAGTTAGTGAAGCAAGAGCTGTTTCTTTAGATGGAAGGAGAATGAGGAGATGCTGTGAAGACAGCTGAAAATCCTTTTGTGTAAGCTGTAGGGTGGACTGTACTGCACTGAATATTCCTATAAACTGTGGAGAAAGACATGGGGGTGGTCAGTGTTCCATTTGATAAATTGCTGACTAAAAGCACCTGCGTTACAAATCCTTCACCCAGAGGAGAAAAAGGGATCTCTTTTTCTGGAGATGAAGCATGAACAGAGAGAAAGAAAGATGAAGAGAATTTTTGTTTTGGAACAGTTCATTCTTAAAAGTAAATACCCCATGAGTTTAACATGGCCCATAAGCACAACTTTGGGAAAGCTGTGAAGATGGGAGGAGCTTCATGATTCGCAAGTTTTCACCAGGCAGAAGCAAATCATGAAAGTGAAGCTACAAGAGAACTGGTTTTTCCCCCTCCTTGTGGAGAAGTCCCTATGGCCTGACAGGAGGAAACTTCTCTCTCCGAAGTGAACTCAGAAGGACTATTTAAGGTGGGAACTGACTGAAATAGTTTTTTGGATGTTTGTTTTGTTGTTAAGAAGGTTGGGAGAGGGAGGAGGGAGTGGTCTGAAGATCTTATTCTGAATTTACTGTTTTCTTTTTCTTTGTGTAGTTAATAAATTTCTTTTATACCCTTTTAAGTTTTAGGCCTGCCTTGCTTTTGCTCCTAGTTCTGTCTCACAACAGAAAACGAGTATATTTAAATTGGCAAATCAAAACTATAACATTATTGGTGTGTTGGCCAGGAAATTCAAATTAAACCAAGACAATTTTATAACCTACATTTTATAACTAACATTTATAACATTTGTTTATATGTATTTTGTTTGGGACAACTGGTGGTTGTATTGCAGTAATAAACCCGCAATACTGGATGATTTCCTCAGCAAGAAGTGAAGACAAATAACTGAGGTGACCTGTGTATTTGCATATTGCATCACTTGGTTTGTGAGCCCATCAGCATTACAGTATTATGGTTATCTGGTAAGTTCACAAGGCATTATTTTTCTATTCATCTTCACCCATTGCTACAGACTGTTTAAAATATTTGGAAACTCCAAGCCTGATGTGACTCTCTTGGTTTTGTTAAAACACAAAAACTTTAATGCCTATTGGAATTCTAGCCCCAAGCAGACAAAAGCATATTATTATTGTACCTCAAAGTACAGGAACAATCCTGAACAATCCCCAAGAAAAAGATGTGTCACAGAAAAGACGGGCTTGGAATTTTACCATGAAGATAATTACAAGGAAAGTTTCAGTGCCAGAAAAGAGGACATCAAGGGAAGATGACTTTTTTTTTAAATGTGAATGTGTGTATGTGTGTACATATCATATGCAAAAACATACACTGAAGAATGTTCTTAAACTACAGAAGAACAGAGCTCTCCTAAGGATACTTACCTTGAGTAAGCCTTGAACAAAAAGTCCTGACTCATATTTGAAAGAGGATTCACTTCTACAGAGTCTGGAACACTTCCGCTCAGATGGTGTGAGAAACAGACACAATGTCCTCACAATCTGCATTAAAAAGAACAGTTTTGAAAAACTGAAAATGTAAGGAAGTAAGTCTGACTAGACTGTATTAGGCATTTCAAATTATGAACAAAAGAATTCACCATGCTTACTAGAAAAGCCAAAACTTTATAAAATGCCACAGAATAATGACATGCTTACTTTTAGTTATTTTTTAATTACTGGTGCTGTAAGACATACTACTCCAACTTCTTGTCAAATGATTAAAAAATCCAACACATTTTTGCAACCAAGTTTGTTTTTTTACCAATTATATAGAACAAATCACTTTTGTCTTCTCCATCTTTCTTGTAAAAAACATTAATTCCTGTGATTACTTCTAGCCTTTTAGGCCTCTTATTTTATTCATTCTGTATTGAAATAGTAGTTATTGTCTCAAATCAGGCAGTCAATTTTGTAAATAAGCATCCATGCTTATTTCCTCAGTAATCTCCTTAAACTCCCTACCATGATGAACATAGGTACTTCATCACCCATCTTCAAACTTCTGGGCTGAAGTAACTACTGAAGTAATCACTCCAAATACAATATATATTCCATTCTGCTCATCTTTCAGCCTTAGCCTGTGGTGTCCTATCTGTCTCTGTAAGGTATTTGAAAAGGCTTTGTCCTTGCACAATGTGTTTCTGCAGTACCTGAAACAATGATAACATAATTTCTGACTGACGCTTTTTGTCACAATATGCCACAAGTGTTTTTTTACTTTGAGGCAAGCTGAAATATGTTATTAAGAAAACAGTTACTTCAGAAGAGTTGTAGCATGACACAAGAAACATGCTGCTGATAAGAACATGTGCAGAATTAATTTATGCAATTTACCCTAGATGGATCTTGAGCCTCACATTCTTTTACACTGTTTTTTCCTATACTATGTTATAGACATATTATTTTACATACGTATAACAATTTAGACATTAAGTTCTTTTTCTTAACTACTTAATGATCTGTAAGTTTTTTATAACTACTTAAGCTTCCAGCATTTCCTCTTGTATTATACAGAGCATATGTGCATACATGTATAACATTTCTCTTAAACAACGTGTCCAATAACTTAATTGTGTGTAAATCTTACATCTCTGAAACAACACATATTAACTACAGTTGGCAGTGATTTCAGCTAAGATCTGAGAATTTTCTTTTCTCTGGTTTGCCTGTTGCTTGTGGGCATCCATATCTGCTGTTGATTTGATCAGAGGTCCTTTATAACTGCTGGAAATTCAAATGAAACAATGCATTTCCTCTGCCCCTATTTTTATAAAGGATAATGAACTATTTATTTAAATACATAGGTTTACTAAAGGTACCTTTACATTTTTTATAAAAAGAGTTTATATTTCACTAAGACAAGAAGCCCTCCATTGTATAAGATCTATAATATATAGTATGTAGAGTCTACAAGCAATATGTAACACATTCAGCAGGCCCACTGTTCATCATCTTTTAATTTCACATTGAAGAAATAGATACAGGTTGCACAAAACACAAGCAGCTGACACAGAAGTATGTTACTGCCCAATGCAAGAAAAATTATGGAGACACTAACTGTTTAAGAGCATACAGACAACACTCAATGACATGGGTATTGTCTGTATACTCACCACTACCAGTGTTCTCCAGGGCTCAGTTCTGGGCTTGGTCCTGTTCAACATCTTTACTGATGATCTGGATGTGGGGATTGGGAGCACCCTCATTCAGTTTGCAGACGAACCAAGCCGGCCAGGAGTGCTGATCTGCTCAAGAGCAGGAAGGCTCTGCAAAGAGACCTGGCCAGACTTGATCACTGGACCAAGGACAACCTACATGAGGTGCAAAAAGGCCAATTCTGGGTTCTGCCCTTGGGTTACAACCCCATGCAGCACTACAGGCTGGGGGCAGAGTGGCTCAAGAGCTGTTGAGGTGAAAGGAACCTGGGAGTGCTGATTGACAGCCACCTTTAAATGAGCCAGCAATGGGCCCAGGTAGCCAAGAAGGCCAATTCTGGCAATACTGTAGCCAGCAGGACCACGGCAGTGATTGTCCCCTGTACTTGATTCTCATGAGGCCACAGCTCAAAGCTTGTCTTTACCTCTGGGCCTCTTGCTTCAGAAAGGACAATGAAGTGCTGGAGTGTGTCCAGAGAAGGGCAACAAGGGTCATGAAAGGACTAGAAGAGGAATGGCTATTTAGTCTTGAGAAGAGGCGGCTCAGATGATCTCATTACTCTCTGAAACTCCCGGAAAAGAGGGTGAAGTGAGTTGAGAATCAGTCTTTCCTGCCATGCCTGCAGTGAGAGGACAAGAGGAAATGGTCTTAAAATGAGACAGGGGAGAGCCATATTAAATATGATTAAAAAAATTTTCACTGTTAGCTGTCAGGCACTGGAAAAGGTTGCCCAGGGAGGTGGTGGAGTTCCCATACCTGGAGGTGTTTAAGAGGCATCTGGATCTAGTGCTGAGTGATATGGTCGAATGGTTTAGGGGTTACAGTGCCAGTGCCAAGGTGGATGGTTGGACAGGATAACCTTAAAGGTCTCTTCCAACTTTGATCATTCTGTGATTCTATGACATAGCTGAAATGGGCAAGCCAGTCAGATCTCTTCGATTTGTGTATTTTAGCTAAAAAACCTAATTTTAAAAGCTCAGACTCATTTACTACTCATTTATGTACTGTATCAGTTAAATACACTGTTTTTCTTATAGTTGTCAGAATACAACTGAAAGGCTATTTTCTGACAAAATTATCTTCTGCTAGACCAGTCAGCTGAAGACAGCCAGACAACAGTACTCCTTCCTTCTTCAGCCTCAAGTATGTTTATAGATAACTTTGTTCCAAGTAACATTCCTAATAATAGTATTTAAGTTCAGTTTATTAGAAAGCACGTTACCTTATTAACTTTTTCTGCACTGCTTCCTACAACTACAGAACAACCACAGGTCTGCAGGTGTGAACTAATTGCACTGCAAGTAAAAACAGACATAGGTTAATACATTTATTCAGATTTTTCAAATGAAACAATTATCACCTTCACAAGAAGAATAAAGTGCTTCAAGTATAAATATAGCCTACAAGCTCAAAACCATAGGACTTTAAACAGCAGCGTAACTTACTGCTGAAATCCAAAGGATCAACAGTCTCTTCAGTATTGGAAGCACTAGTGATGGTCTATAGATGTCACCAAGCACTACATATATGAATGCAGTTATGCAGGAGATACAATGAAAGGTACAGAACATCAGTTAAAACCTATGAAATACACTATTCCACAGGAAGAGACCAAGTTACTCTCAAGTTCAACTACTTCCACTTAAAAATTAAAAACTGGGGAAAAAGAGAAATAAGCAAATTAACAATAAGCATGCTACATGCTGCACCATTAATTACTCTTATTTAGAGTTTATGCACAGCCCAGTTTTTTCACTATTTCAAAAAATGCAAGACTTTGACTTAATGATCATAAAATTAAATGTAGATATGAAAGAAAAACGTGTATTTGATAGAAATTCTATTATCAAACAAATGATCCTTTGACAGCAGAGTCTACAGAGGTGTATTAGCCCAAAACCATTCTTCTAAAATGACAGAAACTTTGTAACATTTTATTGACAAAAATCTCAAAAAGCCAAATACTTGTCATTGCTCCCCCTCTTATAAAGAAATCTATTCCAATCCATGTTCATATGCACATGCAGATAGATACATTTAGATGTACACACAAGTTTAAATCATTTTACTACAGCATAAATCAAAATTTAATTTCATACTTGAGGAGAAAGCCTTCATGGCAACTATCCCCAATGTCATCATCATTTAGCACTGTGTCACTTATCTGAAATGCAAGTAAATATAAACAAAAAGTTAGACAAGAATGTGATCACCTTCCAATTAACTGATTTTTGCTTTGATACATGGGAACTGTTTGGAAACTAAGTTAAGTTGTAAGGCTTCCCCAAAAAGCATAATCTTAAGAAGACCTGACTTCCAACAAAACATTTTGAAAATGAGAAAGTCACTTTATTATTAAGTCTTCACCAGTCGCAAGTCAGGTCCGTCCTAGTGGTTTTTTTTTTCTGTAAAAAATGTCTACTTTAAATTAGTGCATGTCATATTACTTCTACTTCTTCCATAAGAACACTGTAACATGCTGAAACAGGTATCAACACCAAATCCATTAATCTGCCCATTCATTTTGGTTTGCATCAAAACTGCCTTTCCACTCGTACAATTATATCACCCTATGTAGCCAATTTTGCTACATGATGACTATAAAAAATACTGCCATTTCTTACACCACTTAGGAGAACTTGATGTGAAGCAACAGAAATACACAAGAATTTAGGAAAATGGGCATTTTCTCTGGCAAAGTGAGTACCAAAGTAAAGGCCCAAAGCTACGTTTCATCCAGAGGGAGAAAAATCCCCTTTTAAAAATTCAGAATACAAATAAAACAAGAGCTTACATCTATTTCTTCTGGAACACTGTGTGATTTCATAGATGAAAGGAGTTCCATTACAGGGATGACTTCTCCTGTCAGCATTGGAATGATGCTCTGACCCTGCACAACAAATAAGATGGTAGAAGTAAAACCACATTGGGCAGCATCAGAAATTACTACTAACATGAAGTTGCAGTATTACATGCAAAACATCCTAACTTTCTATTGCTTGGAAGGGTAGAATGAGCAGAAATCAACGCATATAATTCTTTGGCTTTCCTCATTAATAATTATGAACTGGAAACATATATTTAGCTTCTCAACATAATGCCTAAAATGTATTTCTGGGTCTTATGCTAATTTTCAGCATCAGTTTTGATTGGCCTAGACAATAAGTATTCACTTGTGAGATTATTCGATCATACTATGTTATGTGCAATCATATGTTAATCAATGTTAAGCATTTTACGTTCAAGTCTGATGGTTTAACAATGACTGGAAACCAAAATCAGGCATATTATTAAGATACAAAAATACTTTCCTGACTTACCTACCACAAGAAAATGAAGCCGCAATCTCACATTTAGACTTTCAAAAAATCAAATTATTTTCACAGTCTCATCCATTAAGTCTCCAAGCACATTTCAACATGACAGATGCTGTATGTCTCTGTAATTCTAAAAGGTGACCTAACCTAATGGAAAAACAGCCTTGACAGGAGGCTGACATGACTCTATGGAAGCCGCAACCTTTACAAAACTTCAAGTTAATGAGTTTCCTTTTCTGAAAAGTAATATTCTTCACAAATTTCAACTTTATCTCTAAACTGATGAAATATATTTTCCTTCCATTTGATCACAGCTTCCATCACCCTCTCTTCAGAAACTTTGCCTACTGTGCATGTCACATTATTAGCCAGCCCAATGCATTCTCCTGGATCCCAAAAATAAGAAGCAACACCAACTTCTACAGTAATCTGATGCAGTCAAATGGTTTTGCAATGGTGTGCCATATGCATCCACCAGACAGCCCTTACCTGATCCTCCATTCTTTCTGTGCCTTCCAAGACAATCTTCTGGAAATGTTCTTGCCTCTCCTGAGCAAGAGAAGCAGTTAAATATAAATGCTCTGGCTTTTGTTCAACAGTCACTCAGTACAGCTTCTTCCCTGCAGAGTCATGCTTCTTAGATTCAAATTTTGATGTTCAAGTACTTTTTTTTACAGAGCTGATGTTAGGAGAAAGTGATGTCATGCAATATAGACACACACTCCCTGCTCTGCCCTCCACTGCACATCTCCCATGTTTGGGCATGAAAGGAAAGGTTTGATGACAATGTCAAAACATTTTCTTCATTACAGATCAAGAAAATGCCACATGATCAGATTATGGTGAAGAATTTCGCTTTATGTATGAATTTTTATTTTCAAATGGATACAGTATATATTGATAATTCCTGACACAACAAGAGAAAAATAAGATCTTCAGAATGAGAAAAATTATTTGACTGGGGATGGTGGGAAACAAAAGACTCCCCCCCTCCCCTTGAGGGGAGGCACTTATAAGTCTTCAAAACATTGTTTTATAATCAAGTACAGGAGACATGAAACCTCAAAGTACACAAAACACAATGTACAAGAGGCTGAACAAAGCTCTGAAAACAGACTCACCAGCAGCTGAATAACAAACTGCATTTAAAATGAACTTACAATGGAATAAAGTTATTATTCACAAAGGGAATTATGGCGTTAACCACTGGAGCATCAATACAAGTCACAAAAAATAGCAGACACTGGGAGAACTAAAGATATCTTTTGCTAGATGCTGACAGGTTATTGCATTTTTATTGGTTACTCATTAGTTTCCTGTGACTGACCTACTCAGAAGTTAATCAAATTCAAGTGTGAAAAGAGTTTGCAAGAGGTTTTTTTGAGCAGATGAATAGGAAATAAGCTAGAGTAGTTTGTCCTTAAACAGCAAAAGTTTTCTAACCATCTAAAAGAAGCATCAGTGAAAAACAAAACTAGAACAAGGCCAATTCCTTCAGGGCATCTCGACTCTTCAGTCAGAGAAGAAAGACATCCTTGGCAATCATTTAAAAAAAAACTCAGTCTTCTTGAAGATAAAGTTGAACAAATGGTGAAAATGGTGTAAGCTACTTCTTTTCAGAAATATATTTGTTCAAAATTATTAGACAAACATACAGAGCATAAATTGGAGAAGGTGAAAGGGGTTTATAATCCCATATTGATGATTTGCTTGTCTTTCTTTGCCAGTCAGAACATTGCTCCATGTTTCTCCAAATCCTCAAGTTCAGAAGGCTTCTTCTCATCTCAAGTCTAGCTGGAAATGTTGTCTGGCTCTACACAGAACTATTGAGAGCTAATACTTACAACTATTGAAATGTCCAGAACAGATACACAACACCTTTCAGATAGGACTTGGTAATTTTTTTGATTTGCTGTATGTAACCATAGCTGCTAAACTGCCTCAAAATGCAAACTACAGAATGAAGCAGTTTTAATTCATTATCAGCATTATGATTACTCTACAACTCATGCCTAACTTTTAATCTACACTTTCCAAGAAGTCTTCTCTTTTCTAAGTAAGACTGAAGATCTGCACATATATGCAGGGATCTGTGCTCCCCAAAAAAAAAAAAAAAAAAAAAAAAAAGTCTGTTTCAGAAATCAGAATGTATCCCTGTCTCAGCTAATTCAACTGACATACCTGCTTAAAGAAAAAAAAAATTTTGTCACTCTCAATGCTGCTTGAAGGTTATTTCTACAGTGAAAACATACTGGTATGGAGCAACATCTAAAAACTGAGAAAATGGATTGTAAAAATGGATAATTCTTATTTGACCACTCACATTAGAAGTCAGTACAGAGGACACTAAATGAAAAAGGCAATGTAGTCAGGAACATGAGACATCATTCACTTACATCAAAACCACTAACATCTAGCAGGGTTTTAAAAGACTAGATAAGGAATTAAGTATTTCCACTCTACTGAGAAAGAACTTTACGTACTATCATTCCTCTAACAACTAAACCCGAGAAAGTAGGAAAGCCTGTGTTTCAGAAAGCACTACCTGCCATCATCAGGTAATACAGCAAAAAGGTAATACCACCACAAAAATAATATCACCTTGTTATTTCTGTAATTAGTGCAGATAAGAGCACTCAAAGATAAGTTTAAAGTATGTTGACTACAGGTCTCAGAAGAGAAGATACCAGACAAATTGCATACGTTACAGCTGATGTTCACTCTACTGCTCTAAGCCAGCTTGGACTCCATGAAGACGACAAAAAAATTAATTTTTACCATTAGGTTGTTACTTAGTTTCAAGAAAAATACATAAAAGATTTCACTTAACAAGGAAATATCCATGATTTACCCAAAGGTCGCAGTTCCAATGCTTAAGAAAAAATTAGCATGTTTTCCTTTTTGAGTTTCAGGAGTAGACTAAATAGTAGACATTTGGAGTAAAGCAGATGTACTTTTGTCGATCTCCCTTTAGCTCTACACACTTTAAGCCCTGACAAACTGTTTGTTAACACCCTCTTTTTAAAAAATAAACCTGTAACAGCAATGAAAAGAATAACTGCATCAGTTCCCTTTTCTGGACTTCAACAAGGAAAACAATGATTTGAAACACAGTAAATTTAAAATTATATCTAATTTAAATACCTAAATTAACACAATTGAAAGCAATAATTTACATGAAATTCAGAGATATGAAAAACTGTACAGGAAACCTCTTTCAACTACACAGTCTTGTAGAGGCCATATAATATCATTAGGATAATCCCATGGCTAAAAATCTCAGCCTTGAATTTCCTGACATAATAATCTGATAATCTTTAACTTTCAAAACTCTATAGAGACCAGCCTTTTCTGAGTTTGTGTCTCTGGACTCCACATGACAGATATCACAGCATCTCAATTTTAGCTTCTGCACAAGACAATCTAGCAATTATTTTAAGTAATGAACAATAAACTTACCTTATGCATCCATATCCTTCCTTTCCTTATAATATGTGTTAACCTATCCACACACACTCTGTGAAGTGGCAGGTAGAAACCAAGTTCACTTTGTGGAAGTATAATTGATAGTCCATATGTGCTTCTGTCTCCATTCCAGTTGCCATCAAAGATTAATGACACAATGATTACCCTTTTTTCAGCCAAAACAAAGAACTTCACATCTATTGCACCACTTTCTGCATTCCGAAGTATTTCTCCATTAAGGGTGTGGTTAGCAAGAAAAGTTATTTCACCATCACTGAGAAGTACCTGTTCTGTCTTTGGAGCCCAGATATGGCGCACTCGGGGGCCAAGAATATTGTCCCAGTAAGCAAAAGTGGCAGCTAATAATGGTGACTCGCCGTTCAAAGAGATCTCTGTCTTAGCAACTGCAGGAGACGGTGGTGGACAAAGAGCTGACATGCCTGTTTCCTCTCTCTTGTCTAACTAAAATGCTTACATTACCTAAAAAACAAAGTTTTGTAGGAAAAAAAGTTAGAGCAGCCATCAAAACTGTGAGCAACCACACAAAAAACTTCTTTTTACATAGGCAGGTAGTGATACGACTTGTTTTAAACCAAGACAAGAAATATTTTGATTAGATGTTAGGATGAAATTTTTTACTGTGTCAGGAGTGATGCACTAGAACAAGTTGCCCAGAGAAGTGGATGCCCAGTCCCTCGAAATGCTCAAGGCCAGGCTGGATGGAGCACTGAGTTACTTGATTTAGTGGGATGGCATGCCTGCCCAGAGCAAGGGGTGTTGAAATTACATCATCTTTAAGGTCTCTTCCAATCAAAGCCTTTCCAAATGACACTTCCAAGAGGCAACCCGACTTCTTCACCCAAGGTTTCATCATAGACTTCCTTCAGGAAGGAAGTTTGTACATATACATACATATGTTCCACATAACAAAGTGGCATGCTTTGCAATCATTAGTCAGACCTCAAATGCCCTTTACTGACTAGAGAAGTATGCTGAACCTGCACAACATACAGCTTGGGCTGTATCACACGCAGGGTGTTATGATACAAGACAAGTGCTTGTCACTTTATAGAATATATTGCCAGATAACTTCTTATCTTGTGTAGACACAGTTCCTGAACATTTTCCCTAACAGTTTCCGCCAACTCTACAGCTTCCCCATTCTAATGACGCTGCAGAACATAACACGAAGTTCCATCTTCCCTAAGAAGTTATGCTAGAGTCACAGGAAGGTATGAAATAAAAAATGTTTGCAAACAAATTCAACCAAAGATAGAAAGCTGTAACAGCTCGAACCCACTCATTGAGGAAAACCTTTCATGACCAGTTGGCAATTTTCCTCTCCTTTCTGCCTGCAGCACTCCACATGACAGCAGCAGGGAATCCCGCATGGGACCAACGGAGCAGGAACACACTCCCTACTACCACAGCTTTATCTCGCCAGAGGTCTGCATCTGAACTTCTTCTTCCTTATTTATTTATTACCTCACAGCAGAAGTGTAAAACCTCTTTCGCTCCGGCTCCTTGTCTCAGGAGGCAGCCGGTACTCGGCCCAAGCGCCAGCCAAGAAAGCCGAGGCCATCTGACTTGGCCATCTGACACCGTGACTTTACGATTTTCAGGGGAGACAGGGCGCCAGCCACGCTCACTGACTCCTTGCACCCAAGGACTGACCACAGGCTCGCTTTCACCACTGCCTCTCCAAACACACGGCCGCTGCCACCTCGGCGGCGGCGGCGGCACCTCGGCGCTCCCGGCACGGATCAGGCCCGTGTCGCACCGTCCAGGTCTGGTCTGAACCGCTCGGGAAGGCGGTGGAGAGGCAGCTGCGGCAGGGCCCCGTTCCCTTCCCCGCAAAGTGGAGAGGCCCCTAACACCAGCCCCCGCTAACACAGCCCCGCCGCGCTACCCCACGCCCGCCTCACCTCGGCCCC
>VXBI01012463.1:60413-87426 GCA_013397375.1 Toxostoma redivivum | reverse complement strand
CGGCCGCTGCCCCGCGCCTGCGCCGGCCCGTCCCTGTCGCACACGGCGGGCTCCGCAGGCGCGGCACCGCCCCGGTGGGCCGGGCCGTGGGCAGCCGTGTGGTGTGCTCCTGGTAGAGGGAGTAGGTCGGTTCTGGCGGGTCACAGCGGGAGGAAGCCGGCCCAACGCAGTGTAGCTTGCTGAGGAAGCAAAAGACGAAACTGTATTGTGGCCAGAGCTTCTGGCACAATTTATGGAAGGGCTTTTAGGCCTAAAAGAGGAAGTTGGTAATGACGGAATTGGGTTGGTTGGGGGACCCATCAGTTAAGTAACGGGCTGTAGTGCAAGCAGTTATTTTTCCCCTGACAAAGAATACATCTGGCTATAAAACCTAATGCTGCGCACCTGCACGGAAATTAGAGAGCGTGCAACACAGAGAAGGCGGAAACAAACTCAGGCACTGAGCTCAAGTGACAACACATCACAATTTTAATTGTGTTTTTAGTATGGCAATCTGAATCATCATCATGACTTCATGCTTTGGAATAAGGGAGTATATTGGCAAAAAGGGAAAGAAGGAAAATATAGTGGAATTCAGTTGCTCAGCCTGGTGGAGTAAGGACAGGGAAACATGGTATTACCTAGCTGCCTCCTTCAGTGAAACCATGCACACACTCAGTGCAGGCTTGCATCACTATGTAAAACTGATGTCGAAGAAAGCTAATTTCACTGTAACAAAATTCTATTTCAGCCAGAGCAGATTGCCATAAAATTAATATCCAAGGTAAAAGAGAGCAAATGGGAAAGGTTGGTTGAGATTTCAAGAAACAGGGGCACTCAGTAATAGTACAGGTATCAGTGATGAGATTACACATTACGTACACATAAACAACATGAAGGCAGATTTTGAGAAAACAAAGCTTGTCTCCCCTGTCGCCAGCTATTCATTCTTATAAGAGGTGAATGATGGGTCTTTCCTCAGTACTTCTGGTTGATGGTTTAAGACTTTTTCACATCCATGTTAGAACCAGTAAAGCATGCTTGTGCTGTCACTGCATGTTCGTTGGGTCTCTTATTACTTGTTCTTAGAGACACTGGCTTTAGAAAGTACTAGGGCCCATGCAAATTTGAGCTTGACCTGTGAATATAGATTGATTACACAGAACTGCTGGTATTGATTCTAACTGCCCCTCACCCGTTTTTCGTATCTGAGGGGTGCTGTCCCAGACTGCTGTCATTATGTTAGTACTTTTCTGATCACAGAATGGGTCAGATTGGAAGGGACCACAGTGGGTCATCTGGTTCAACCTCCCTGCTCAAGCAGGGCTGTCCCAAAGCACATGGCACAGGAAGGATTTTGTCCAGATGGTTCCTGAATATCTCCAGTGAGGGAGAATTCACAGTCTCTGGGCAACCTGTTCAGTGCGATCACTAAATGCACAGGCATGACAGTGTAGGGACCCATTATTTACAGAAAGCAGCTTGAATTCTAAAGCTGCTCTGCTGAAGTTAACAATTTTCAAATAGAATTTAGGGATACATAATTTGGAAGTGCTGAGGCATTTCATTCTAAGGAGACTCTCTCTCCCCCCTGGCCCCCTATGATTCTTACACACATGAAAAGAGTGATTTGATCCCCTGAAGAAAAGTGTTATATCTTCAAGCCTTATGATTGGTAACATTGCTGCAAAAGGTCTATGTAAGTGGGTGGTGGGAGGAAGCATGTATATGACAAAAAAGCTTGAAGCAAATAGCTGTGTTGGAGCTCAGGGAACCCTGGTCTTCCTCTGAACAGATGTCAATAACTTTTACACAGCAGTTCAGCTTTGTAGAGGCTGAAGACAGATACAGGTATAGGCTGTAAAGAGAGTTAACTCCTTGACTGCTGAAATCACACTGACAGTTCCTTTTCAGCTGCCAGAAATTTAAAAAATTGAAAACCAAAATCAGTGTCTTAAAAGATGCTGACCATCAAATAGAAACATGTGAAAAAATAGTGGTGCTATTTTATTTATGGTGGATCAGTGATCATGTTAGTTCCAAGTGTTTTCTTAATTCCAGAGTTGTTTTTAAATCATAATAAGACAGGATCAGCTATACTAACCACTAGAGTCGTTTTGACTTTGCGAAAATAATAGGAATGTGGAGTCCACACTATATGGCTGTGTCATCAGTTAAAACTAAATAAATTACAAAACTGAAGAAAAGGAGAATTCACCCCTGGGATATAACTGGCTGTATTGTTTGATTCTAACACTACTGATGAAGACTGTTGTCGCAATAAGATAATAAGTTATGTCAAAGAAAACATACAATTATCCATTAAGAATTTATCTGGAAAGTGGAAATAGACATGATTTTTTTGATAAATAAGAGATAAGGTCATGTGGTATGTATACCTCTCAGATATAGTTTATAAACCAAGTTTCTTGTAGCAGTAAGATCTTACCTAAAGGTAGTTTTCATTAACCAAGCTCCTGTGCTGAGTGTATATTTCAAATAAAGTCATTGCTCAGATGCAGTTACACAGCAGACTTCTATAAATTCTAAATTTGCAAACCTATTGAAAACATCTGGTCTAATCTGGTCTGACTTCTTCCCAACTCCAGGTGAATATTCCCTCTCTCCTTTTTCTGCTATATTCATGTTTGTGTGATGATACAACGTAGCTCTATTGTAGATCAGTCGTATCTGTCTAAAAACCAATTTCTGTTTTGTTTGGGTATGTAGGCAGGCAAACCTAATCTTGGGAATAATGTTGCACAGAAGCAAGAATATGTCATTATACCCTATTGACCTTCTAACAACGAAACAAAATTGGTTGTTACCCAAGACCATTTTTTAAAATTGGAGATGTGCATTTTGGGAAATTTTCAAGTCTGAAAGATGCTGGGAAAACGACTTCAACGGAAAACTTTTTCAATACGTGTTACAAAGGAAGAAGCCCAGAGAAACTATAGCAGCACTGCTTCCTAGGGCCACAACATAAACCACTTCCTCCTCATTTTCACTTCTTCTCTAGAGATTTGCTTCTCTAATTGAGGAAGACTCTGACATGTATTGACGAAAATCTGTGGGAGCATACTGTTTTTAAAGGCAGTAGATAGCCCCTGCTGTCTATTCTGCAGTTTGCCATGGATATGCTGATTGCCACCAGCAAGGAGTTTTAAGAGATTTTAAGCTTTTCTCCAAAGCTTATGAAAATGGCCCAGTACTACTCTATTAGGATAGTCATATTTGGGAGATGTTTTAAAATCTTCTACATGAGTGCATTAGCCTTTACGTACCATTGAGAGTAGGGGAGTGTAAAATACTCTCATGGACCTTCCAGCTGCCATAAAAGGCCCTCTTGGATTCGGGGTACCAAAACAGACCAAGTACTTGCCATCACTGAGCAGACTACTAAAAAAATGCATATCTTTCATAATCACGTATGGCTGCAGAGGACATATCAGGAAGTGTGATATTTGTTGGGCACTTTTTTATTCTACTGTTTGTCCATATACTCGTGCTTTTATTTGATGAAGTCATGAGAGCCAGTAAATACTTTTGGTTTTGAAGTCCAAAGATTTTCATACTTAAACTGAAAATAGAGACTTCAGTTTGTTCCTGTTTTGAATAAAAAAATCACATCTTTTGCAATACCTTGCACAGCTATTTTCATGGATGCATAGCATTTCCATAATTTCCAACATAAAAACTTTTGAGACACAGCATTTCTGTACTTGAACGTCTTTTTCTGCTTTCAACAGAATATTGAAGTACACACTTTTTAAAAACACTGATTTTCCACTTCATTATTTTGAATGTTATTTCCACTTGAAAGGAGGTCACTGCTTTCAATGGCATGTCCCTCACTGCTGCCAGAGATCTCTGGAATAGGTCAGACACGTGGTGGATAGTCAGTAGAAGCTGTTTGGTAGCTCAGTAACAAGCTGAACAAAATAGGCAAAAGGTCTTCCAAGGTAGTACCTTTGGTTAGTACTCAGAGATTTTTCCAGGGAAAATTGTAGAAAGTTTCTGAAGTCAATATCTGTGCTGAGGGAATGCAGCAGGGTTCTGATGCCACTGCTATTCTGGTTCAACTTTACCAGGTCTTCTTGGTGTCACCAAAGGAAATTGCTGCAAATCTGAAGTTCTGTAAGACTTCATGTAAGGTGGAGGTCAAAGAAGGACAGACAAGTTTTCTCAGGGGTCACTAAAGATCAGTACCAAACTTGGAAGCATCCAGTAGGCTTCTCCTAGTGTAGTCCAGTTTGAGACCCAGTGCTAAAATTTGCTTTGATGTCTGCCAAGGTCGCAACTGTCACTAAAAGCAAGCAATTCTGCTGAATCCTCCATAATTGCAATTTTCTCTTGTCAATCTATTTGATTAAATTGCTAACTGTTACACATCCCGTTTTCAGTGTTTTTACAATAAGAAGCCATTTGCTTTTGAGTTGTTACCTTGGCTACACCTGTATATTCTTAGTATCACAACACAAGAAAGCCATGTACAGAGCTAGCATAATAATCTTTTGATAGCATATATGTGCTTTCCACAGGATGACCACACTCCTGGAATAATGAACCCCAGGGTGCAGCTTGTTTCACTTTCACCTGTTTCAGCCTTGCAGCCCAGACCACCAAGCCACTGAGGAAGCCCCCTACAAGGTCCCATAGGCACATGCCAATGGGGGTTCCCTCCTCTGTGTCCTTCAGAGAAGGGGGTTACAAGTGCCCAGCAATGCCCTGCAGTGAGGCTGCTTTGTCTCCCCAGCATAAACAGCTGCCATTCCCACTGCTGCAAATTTTTTGCTGCTTTTATATTGCTTTTTAGGGGGATTTTTTTATTCTCCAAAGTCTCTGTCAATTGCCTGATTACCATTTAATCCATCTGATTCTTAATCTGTAGCATTATCAGTCTTGGACAAACACCCTCTGAGACAGTTTTGGTTGTCCCATTCACATTCACCATTACACTGATGTCACTATCTGATCCTTTCTTGTCATCTGACTGTTGGAACAAGAAGAGGGCCCTCACAGGCATCTCAGGACTCATTCTCACACACTAGCTCTTTGATATCAGAGAACAGAATTAACCAGAGAAAGATGGGTTTGTAGCTGAAAGGATGAGGATCCAGAAGAGTCAAATTCTGTCCTGTCTGATTCCATATTTATAACTTGCCATATGTTTAAATGTATTTCAACTTACAATGCAGAAGGCATTATAAGTGTGAAAACACAGTCTTGCAACCAGAACAGTCTTACACTTTGGATAAAATACACCATTGCTTTGATTTCCAGATGGAAAATGCTTCCACACATACTTACAGTTCTAGTAATTCCTTGTTTCCAGGTGTGTGACAGAACATTCTGTATTAAACTCCCCCAAACTGATTGAAGATGGCCTTACTGCTACCCATGTTATATGGCTAAGGCAGGTTGTCTATCTCTGCTACATATTTCAGTGCTCCTCCTTCTAGAACAAAACAAACTGTAACAAGTACTTCCTGTTCAGAATGTTCCACAAGCTAGATAATGTTTTTTGTTGCTCTGATAGTGTTTTGATCATGTAATTCTTTGGTTGAAATACTTTAGAAGAGTCTCAGTGATACTGGTGTGTTCTGCACTTGAAATGGCACGAGCTGAAGGGTTATGAAGCTGTAAATGTTGAGTTAGTCTATCAAGCTGTTTGTTTGTCTTTATTGTCTTATTGCTAGCTCATTTTAATCTCCACAATTCTTTTGTCATTACTGAGACCTTTACAAGTATCGAAGAATCTGATTTTTAGTTCCAACAAAAATATGGTACCCAAAATTTGTGTGTTGTTTACAGCAGCATGCTTACCTCTCTCCTGCTTTTTCCATCTTTTGTCAGAAGACTCTTCAGCTGGATTTCATGCAGAGAATTTATATGGACTGTTAGGTATGTAAACTTCTTTCTTCCTCCTCTTGGGCAAAACAAAATTACTACAGCTGTTTTCCTACAGCTCCAAGGCCAAAGAAATATATTTCACTATGTTAGCCAGACTGAAAGTATGTATCCAAGTCTTCCTAGATCCACAAGACATGCAGCTCCTACCCCATATGCAGAGGCCTGGCAGTTATTTGTAAGCAGAAAATGGCAGCATTTCTTAGTTGTATATTCAGCTAGACAGCAAGGTAGTGAAGAACAGCCACCTTTGGCATTCCCTGGTGGCTCACTTGCTCACATACTTGATTATCCAGCATCCCCGTCCTATCACCTTGCTGCCATCACTGTGTAACTCCAGCACAAATACAACATTTGAATTTCCCAGAGCTGCATGTGACCGAGTAGCCATTTCTACACACACTTGAACTGAGTAGTGAAGAGATGTGATGGTTTCCTAGGATCACGGTAGTTGCCAAGTGGTATAGCCTTTCCGAATGGGAAAGTAGTTAAAATCCAAACAGCTCAGCACTTTGTTATAGTCAGCTGAAAGAGAATCTCTCTTTCAGGATGGTAAGTGCAAGCCAAGTTTGCAACCATGATCAAGTGTCTGCAGGCTGCATAGATTCTAAGACAGTTGAAGGTGACTAAGTTTCTTCAAGCACCCACAGAACTGGCTAGCAATCACATCAAATGCGTTTACCAAGCTGTCTGAGCTACATGTAAAGACTTCAGAGTAGTGTGTGGTGTGAGTTTAGAAATACAAATAAGATTTCATGATACTTAAATGATTCCAGATACTCATTCATCTCATCTAGTTAAACCAAATGGTGACACAATATGCACAATAATTACAATATACAAACATTGAGTATCAATGAGGGCTGCAGAAATATATCGCTGTTGGAGATGGGATTTTTTTTCTCTTTTTCATTCTCTGCATTTGCTTTTACTTCCAATGGGATCAGTGGTGAAATTTCCTTTAGATTTGTAGGAGAGGACTATCTTGCCTTGGGGCAGTACCGGATGTTGACTGAAGCTGTGAATGAAAACTTTATCTTAGAACAATATTGTGGGTATAATTCAACACTTCCTCATAATGTGTACAATTATTTTCACTGGAGAAAAGATCTGGAATTCTTCTGCACCTGTTTTAATTGATCCTGCTCTGAAGAGTTACAAGCAAAGCTTGGTATCAGACACTTCTATGGCATTCCATCTTGACTTCAATATTTATTTTCTCTGTCCTTATATTTCAGGTTTGATTATCTTGTTTGGTTTGTTCAAATATTAGAGAATCTAAGTGATTCTGAAAAAATGTGATTCTTCAAATATATGTTTTAATTGTTGATTGACTAGTTAAACTTTGAAAGGGTTATGGTAGGTTTGTGTCTTACAGGTGCTTCTGTCTACATGACTTAGTAAGGCATTTTTATTAGATGTTTTATTTCTTTACTTTCATGTATTACTGTCATGAGCATGATGAAAAAAACAGTGTGTTGGGATACAGAGGTTTTAAAATGGTAGTGGTGGCACTATTATCATCCTTAATAATTTCACATGCACACTCATTCCTAATGTAACATTCACTGAGTCTTAACTTTCTTGTCTCTTTCTTCTTTTGGGAAGATTGTTGCTGATCCTGGAGGGCTGGGGGGAAAGTGTTGATTTTCTGGTGCTTGCAGTTACTGACCTTGAGTGTCAGTGGCTAGATTCCCTAACACCGCTGAGCACTTTTTTGGGTGTAATTTCAAGGAATTTTCCCTATTTCCTATTTTATAAACCTGCTTTTCTTCATCTAAATATATGTAGAAACAGTGACTTGCCTTTAAATTAAGGGGTTAGCCTTATGATATAGCACATGCCTTTCGTTATTGTGGGATTTAGTCATGTCACTTCAGTTTAATCCAGAGTGTTTCTATGTTTTGCAACAAGCCTATACAGGTTGTAGCTAGCAAATAGTAGACCTGGGCTTGAGAATTCAGAAGCTCAGTTTGGGACATTCACCCCTCATGTCCATGATTATCTCCTGCCTGTTGATGTTAACAATCTAAGGTATTGTCCATGACAGTTAAAAATACCAACATTTAAAATATGTAAAGAATACAAATTATTCTATGGTCTGCTTTCAGTTTTTCTAGTCTTGAACTGAAGAATCTTATGCTTACTTTCTTGTCCATTTTTCTGGTATCATGCCATTAATTTTCTGCTTGGATTAATAAATTCTTATCAGGCATTTTAAAGCTACTCTGCTATGTACCCTGTTGAAAGGGGACTGATGTGGCCTTATGTCATTGCCTTGTTGCAAAAAGCAACTGTACTTTTAGATGATGCTGAAAAATAATCAACAATTTCAGACTAAGCTCTGATTTTTTTAAGGGCTGGTTTTAGCAGTGAGGTACCACATCAAGTATAAGAAATATTTATATTTAAGAAATATAAGAAAATACTTAGATAGAAACACCAAAGAACATCTAGTACTGCTTCCTCTTCAAAAACATAGAAACACACCTCAAAACCAAGGTCTCTGTTCTCTCCATTTGCCAGAATTATAAAACTTTCAGAGGGAGTTTTCCCTCAGAGAGTAGCTTGGATTAATAGCTAAAAATAGTAATGCATCCAGGGGAGAATAAAATTGGTGGGCTAGAAATATGGCACTAAGAGCACTTAGTGACATGAATTTGTGACTTAGTGACATGCAACACTTAACTCCACAGGAATTTGTCTCATACATGTCTTAAATCTTCACACAAAGTGTAAGATCTGTACACCTTCACTGATGAGGTTAATAATTGCTTTCTTTCCAAAATGCAGGACAAAGTACCTGGCCTCCGCAGCAGAAATGTGTAAGAGAAATATGAGATATTAGAACTAAAGCTCAGGTGCTGAAGAATAAGCTCTTTCCAGAAAACTAATGAGGGAAAATTGAGTAATTTTTATTTTCTTAATATTAAAACCTAAAAATACTGAAAGAAGAATTGAATTTGATGAAGGAAAAAGGAAATGCATTTTCCCCACTACTGGTTCATTTTTTTTTCAGGATTTATTCATGGCAGAGGAAGTAAACTCAAATATTGGAAGCAACGATTAAATTTCCCGTTTTTTATGCAAAATTAGCATGTAAGATTACAAATTTTGTTTAAAAAATAATTTAGAAATCTTGAAAGTTGTTTCCTTGTTCACAGGCAGATACAAGGAATCTATCAATCATCACAGCTACTGTTGCAGGACAGGAGAATTGCTCTATGTTTGTTGTCCTGTTATAATAATGCACTTTACAAGAAACTTAAAACGCTGCAGCACTGAATCCACAATCCTCATGCCATTCTAATACTTGTGAAAGACGCCTTTTTATATGTTTTACTGTGTTCCATCAAGAAACATACCAAAAGTGGCAAGTAATGAGCTCATCTCTTACTAAAATAAATACTTGAGATCAAAACCTGTAGCAGGAGTTCACATGCCTATCACTACTGAGTTCAAAGCAGTGGTGCGGCAATGATGTAAGGGAGCTGGGTAAGCGACAGCTCTTTA
Source organism: Toxostoma redivivum (assembly GCA_013397375.1). Lineage (NCBI taxonomy): Eukaryota > Metazoa > Chordata > Aves > Passeriformes > Mimidae > Toxostoma > Toxostoma redivivum. Next base: position 78,021 of record VXBI01012463.1, on the reverse strand, counting down.
GGACAGTTTGTGTTTGGTTTGCAGATTTGGTACCACAAGGGCTACAAGGGTGGCAGCTTCTGTGAGAAGAATCCTCTGTAGCCCCTCATGAAGACCATGGTGAAGCAGTTGCCTGCACAGTCTGTGGAGGTCCATGGTGGAGCAGAGATCCACCTGCAGCCCATGGAGAACTCCAGGCCTGGAGCAGGTGCATGTCCAGAGAAGACTGTGACTCGATGAAGACTCCATGCTGGAGCAGGCTCCTGGCAGGACCTGTGGCTCCGTGGACGGAGGAGCCCACACTGGAGCAGGTTTTCTGGCTGGACTTGTGACCCCATGGGGGATCCAGGCTGGAGCGGTCTTCCTGAGGGACTGCACCCCAAAGAAGGCATCCATGAGAGAGTAGTTCATGAAGAGCTGCAGCCTGTGGGAAGGTCTCACACCGGGGAAGTTCATGCAGTTTTCACTCCCATGGGAGGGACCCTGTGCTGGAGCAGGGGAGCAGTGTGAGAAGACCTCTTCCTGAGGGAGTAGTGAGGCAGAGACGTGATAACTGACTGCAGCCCCTATTCCCCATCTCCCTTTGCTGCTGGTGAGCAGGAAGTAGAGAAAAAGGGAAGTGAAGAAGGGAGAGCTGGGGGAAATGGCTTTAGGATTTACTTTTACTTCTCATTACCTTACTCTGATCTGATTAGTAGCAAGCTCAATTAGTTGCTCCAAGTTGAGTCTGTTTTGCCTGTAACACTAACTGGTGAGTAATTTCTCCCTGTCCTTAGCTTGACCAACAAGGCTTTTGTTTTTCTATCCTCTGTCCAGCTGAGGAGGGCAGTGATAGAGCAGCTTTGGTGGGTACTTGGTGTCCAACCAGGGTCAACCCACCGTGCAGTTGCTAGCTGACATTCAAGATTTTGTTTATAATTTAATATTTTTAAGATTTTCAATTTGAATGCACTCTCTTTTGTGCCACAGTGCACCTAAAGAAACAGGGAACAATATGTTTGTTCGTTGCAGTGTGCTTTCCATCTAGGGAAGGAAAAAACACCATCCTTTTGGCTTCTTTTTTTTTGCTAGCAAGCCCTAGAGCATTTCCATCTTTCCTTGCTGTTCAAATTCCCTTACAATTAAGAGACACTTTATAATTTTAGTGACTTTTTTGAATTTGCAGAAGTGAAGATACTCATTGGTCAAAGATATATTCAGTAATATTTCCACTGTCAGTTGTTTAAATCTGTCCTTGTAATGTACTGTTCAGATGCCATGGGAGCTTATATACAGAAGAAATTACTTCAGAGAATTAGCCCCTCTGCCACAGAAGTTCGTATGTGAGCCAAAGACTTGGCACACACTGATGTCATTATATGTAGTGAATTTGCATTTTAGCAGCTCCCATGTGCTTGAAATGTCTATGACAGGAAGGTCATTTAGAAGAGACACAGTGGTTTCATGTGATACCCCTTTATGTAATTTGATGAGCAGAAATTTCCAGTCTCTGGTGGAGTAGGTGGAGTACTGCTGATCTTCAGGGCTACCAGTAAAAAGGCTGTGAGTGTTCCATTTGCTCTCATCTACTCCTTTGGTCCTGTCTGGGGACAGGTTTTCATGGCCTAGTATGTGATAAAGCATGATTTTCCAATGTCTAGATGTCAAACACCAGCATCGATGGCCACTAGAGGAGCACTGCTGGCTACCTAAAAATGTGACCAAGTTGCATGCTTTACTCTGAGATGATATTTCAAGCAATGTTTAGATATGCTTATTGCTAAACCTTTTCTGAAGATAAAAGTTCATTTTCCAGAGCATCTTTCGGAATGTGTACCCAAAATAAAGACCAAGAAACCCCTACTATATTACCTAGCGTCCACTTATCTGAGAGGGAATAAAAATCTCAGTTATTTTAGTGTGTTCAGAAGATCCAAGAATTTCTGCAACATTATGCCATTTAGAATATTGTTGAATAAAGTGAGGTAGGTCCTTCTTGGCCTGTTTTCCAGTGTGTTACAGCTAAAGTCTGACAAGATTATTTTGGGTATGATATAAATGCACAGTTCATCAATTGCCACTTGTAACTTCAAACGTAAATTGAAGCAACCCTGAATGTGGGTTCATTACCAATTCAGTGCCAATTCTCACATTACCCAATTCTCACACTGAGTTATGTCTTTTTTTTTTATCCTAGAGTGCACAAAGGAGGCAGCCGGGAGGTAGCAAAAGCCTGACTCTGATCTTCTATGCTTTACACTGTTTATACATTTTAACTAACAAAAGCATCAGCATTGCTCACAGTTTGCACAGTTTTCCCATCAGTTAGTTCTCAATCCCCTATTTGCTCGTTATATCTCACACTTCTCATGCTAATTAGTCCTCAGGTATAGTTTTTCCCTCCATTTGAGTCTGTAGTCCATTTTGAGCTGGTGGTTAATGAGTTGTCGGTCAGGATCTGCTGGAATTACCTTTCTCCCAGTTACTACTCAGTCCTGATTTCACTCCTGAAAACTCTCATTCGTCTTGGAATTGTCTTCACTTGAAACAAAATGTTAGCCAAGAATAAAAATTCACAGTGCAATTGCTTAATCATAACCATGCAGAAATGCTGCTTATAAATAACTAAAAAAAACTTCAAAATTTGATTCAAATCTTGAGGGTCTCAAATCTTGAAGGGCTTGATATCAAATGAGTTTTGTGTACTATAGTTCTAAAGATCTGACAATCCTTGCCGCATAAGTTTTAACTAATGAACAGTTTTCCAGGTATTTTCATGTAAAGCATGAATCCAATCTTGATAGGAATATCTGGGAAAACTAACTTGTACAAAGAGGACACGTGTAAAACCCAGTTAAGCTTTTCTGCTGATATAATAAATGGTTTAAAATTGTTAACAATGCTAAAGGTGCAGAGCACAAATGAGGAAGTCACACCATACTGTTATAGACATTTGGTAGTTGTTAAGCTTTGTCAAAGACTGTGGAAGAAATCAGTCACATGAAACATTATGTCACCCTGCAGTGATTTAATTATGGTCATGTCTGGTTTTAGTCAAGAGCTGGTAATGACCCACTTTCATTTTCTCATGGGAAAATATTTCTGTTGAGTATTTTATCAGTGTGCAAACTATTTTAAATATTTTGCTTAACAGGTGAATACACTTCACTCAGCAAAAGCATCACCCTTAGTCACCCAGGTGGTAGGAAGAAGTTTTATGTGACATAAGTTGCATAGGCAGACGGAGTGGAGATCTTGTGGTCTAATCATAGAACATTTCCATGCCCAAAGAAAGTAAAATAGCTGCTTATGAGCAGAAAGCTCTTCCATCAGGAGATTGTCTGCAATTCCTGCAGCCTGAAACATAAGGAATCTAAGGATGATTATGGTGCAGGTGTGTTCAGTACCCATTCTAGCAACCTCCTGCCCCAACTCCACTTGCTAACTTTATTAAGATAATTTATAATGATGCTATTAAAATTATGATGTTATTTTGCCTTTTACTGAAAGCTTGTTAGAAGGATACTTTAGATGAGTTATATATAAACAGAAGTATTTCTTATATGGGGGACTGGTATGGTAAATCTGTAAACTGAAAAACTGAGCCATTTTAGCAATATCTATGAGCCCCAGAAAATGTGGTAGGTAACAGGGCAGGTATGGTATCCGAGACCTGGTATCCCTGGGATCAGGGTCTCAGTTGCCTGTCCTGGCATGCAATGAGATATGAAGAACGTATGTGAATCATCAGGGATTTAAATGATGTAGTGTTATTGCCTAGGCTTTCATTTACATGTTACAATACTCAGAACTGTCCAAAAAAAAAGGAGGCTTTAACAAGATGGTAGTAAGGAATCCTAGTCAGTCCCTAACTCCCACTGGGACCAAGGACCAGACAAAACATCAAGCATCTCTCAAAGTCATAGGTTCTAGATCCACAAACACCTAGAAATTATGATCTATGCATGATGAGAGATGCTAAGTGTATTCCTAATGGAACATACACTAATATGTTATTTTAGGAATTGAAAATTTACTGCACTATCAGTGGAATTTGAAATGGGACAACTACAGCCCTTTAGTCTAAGCGAGGAAGCAGTGTAATCATCTTATAAATTAAAACAATCTCTCTTTTGCCTACTATTGCATAACTGGTTCTTATCTCCACTGAAACTTTTTTTTGGGCTCTTCTATAACATCATTCTATTTCAGCCTACCAAGTCACAGGTGTACTTTAAACTGAACCTTGAGTGCATTATTAAGTATTGTAAGATATTGTCAAATTCCTAATACCTAGTGGAGTATAATTTTAATTTTTAGATTTTTTAAAATGAAAGTGACAAAACTCATTAATTGTATGAAGTATTAGAGGCATGCTTGAGCAATTTTTCAAGTAAGCACACAAAAATGGTAAGCCAAACATTCAGGCAGAGAAGGCTTTTAGTTACAGCATCAGCCCACAAGTGTAATAACAAGGGCAATCCAGTGCAGACTAGTAGGATTTTATCCTTCTGGTGTCATACTGAGGAAGATGTGGCATCTGACTAAAGAATATACAAGTCAAATGCTTAGGGCTAATGGGCAGCTCTACTGATTAAACACAGGGCTCCTGTAATCAGTTGTTACTATTTCTGTTTGAAGTTTATGAGCATTTTTCTTTTAAAAGAAAAATGTCTTCAGACAAATCACAGTGGAATGGAAAGAGGAGGTGAAATTCTAGTTATTGAAGGACAGTGAGATGTGTACATTTCCTAATATGCGAAAGAGTGTGCTTTTGCAAAATGAGAGCTACTTAAAAATAGAGCTTATGTTGACAGCAGCAAAAGATTCCATACTTGGTATGCAAGCAGTGACACCTTAAAAATGGCAGACAGAAAATTAGTTGATAGGGCTTTGCAAAATGAGTACATTTTGCAGCAAGTATTTCAGAGGTAACCAAGTTGTAAACCATTAACTTTCATGCATGGGATCAGTACCTCTGCCAAGTCTGATGGACTGCCATGGAGCTTGGAGCTTTGCCACTTACACCAGAGAAGGACATGTCCTGCAAACAACATGTCAGCAGTCTGACTACACTGAAAATTATATGTTTGGTTACTGCACTGGTAATGTCATAAACCTTGGCCAGTTTCCCACTTTCTGGTCATTAAAAGGCTTGTGCTGCTATAAGAATTACCTCTACTTAACAAATTTTCAGTGAGTAAGAGGCATATGTCCTCATAGTAATCAGGCACACTACCATCACAGCAACAATGAGTTAAATTTAATTGGAGTACCTTAGCATGCAGAAAAAAAATAGTTATTCTTATTCTTACTTTGATCATTAAAGGTAAAGAGTGTAATCTTACAACTAAATATGTGTTTACATGTAGGGAATTAGAGATCATTATGATTGGAATTTTTATCAGACTGAAAAAGTAGGCCAATTTTAAACTCAAAAGCCTTTATTAAATACATTCATTAAAAACTCATTTTGTGCTAATGGTTAATGCTTCAATAATATTAGTCATCATCATTACATATGCAAAATTATTTTTCCTTAGCATAGATATCTCAAATCACTGCTGTGTATGTGATGCCATGACACTGATGCCATGAAGTCTGATGGCTATGTCCTTGGTAGTCTTGGTTATGGAGGTGGCGGCGATAAGGCTAGACAGCTCTACCATAGGGGAAGTCTGGTCATATGTGGGCCTGTCATCTTCCTTTGCTGTTCTTTCTGTTGCTGCCTGATGCTAATATGCTCTTTGACTGTCTCCTGAAAGAGGGGTATCATCTACTTCTCTTACTGCTTACCTTGATTCTGGTCAGTCATTCTTCATTTGTATGCATCAAGATGTCCTATCCCCTGCAACCTATCTCTTTTGCATCTGTCTTTGTATTTATCAATTTTTTTCCTGAAGGGATGCTTCCTGTGCATTGCTGTATGTGTACTTGTTTCCCCTGCTGGAGGTCACATTACTCAGATACATAAAATGTATGTATGAAGCTTTTAAGCTTCTACTGGTTACACTTTTAATTACATTTGTATTGGGTTCAAGGCACTTTGATGTTAGTTATTCCCTAAATAGTGCATGCTCAGTTTCTAGGTTTCACAAACCTCTGCTTTGGCTACAGCAAGCTTAATTTTTCTCTGCAACAGGAATAGTACAACATGCCGGTCTATTTTGGCATAAGAAAAGCTGCTTTGACTTCATGCTTGTCAGTCCCTACAGGAGAAAACAGCCTTTAAAATCAATGGTCTTGAAAAGGTATTCTGGAATCCAGAAGTGGTCCTTGCCTACCTTGAGGCTAGATCCTGGTTTTTCTTTGAGATTTGTTGCAGCAAAGTGGGGAGAGCAGCTAAAAATATGGCATAGTTATCATATGTTCAACCCTTGGTGTGCCTGAAATATCTAATGAAGATAGACATCTGAAAGAGGATGCAAAAGCTATACAGACATGCAAATCAGTCCTAGGTATGTCTCACCCAAGATCAGATCAATAATTCCCGTAAATGTTAAGAGAATAAAAAGACAAAAAAACCCAAAATGTGGATTAAATTTTGTCTTTTTCAAAAGGTACTAGATTTAATGCAGTTGAGTCATCCTTAGATATTGTTTTGAAATACTATTTTATGTGGACAAAATGCCATCTGAGATCACACTGTCATTCTGTAGTTGCATCAGTTGTGTGCCTAACTCAGGCAAGATCTGGATGCATGGTTTGTTTATTTATTTCTATGTATTTATACCAAAGGCATGGCACTGAATACCAGTGCTATTCAGTATCATTCTTATACTGCACTCTCTTTTTAATGCAGGCCCCTATATAGCTAGAAAATGCATATCCTTTCCCTTCAGAAAGGTCAGGCACCTGTACATCTGGAAACATCCAGTCATGGAGATTGTGATTCACAGTTCATATGATTTGCAATGACTTTGGTTTTAATTTTAGCTAAAGAATGAACATTACTCTTCTGAAGCTGGTTGAAAGAACTTTGAGTGATAAGACCTCCTGAGTATCTAATTGGGCATAAATGCTCTGGATGAGCAACATGGAAAACTAAACATCGTCTTAAATGAAATACATAACTTTAATCTTCTTGTACTATAATATAATAGAGGAAAAACACATGGATTCTTTCCAGAGTGATGTGACTGAAGGCAGCAGCACAGTATGGTGTACAGAAATAACCAGTTTCTCAAGATGACAGTAAAAAAAGAAATATTTTGTTTTCTCAAAGACTATACAAAGGTCTTCTTAATAGACCTTACTAGAGGTATAGAAAGAATACAGGTGCTGCTAGTGTTATCCATCTCACAGGTGTTGTAAGAGAAGGTTATGAGTTTATATATATTCTGTGGAAACTCCCTAGAGAAAACAAAAATGAAGGGAAACAAAATCCTCTCTGCTTTGTCAGCACAACTAAAATTAAAACAGATGCCACAGTGTGTCGTTAAGGGAGACATTTTCCAAGACAGCAGTAGTTCAGTGCACAAGTTACACCAAAAGTTATCCTTTTAGAGGCTTTTGCAGCTGTTGCAGTAATTTGTTCCCTCACTTGAAGGGGAAAAAAAGGTCTTTAGGTCAAGTACCCCAGTATTTGCAGAGAAAAATAAATTGAAATAAAATAATGATTCTAAGCCATAACTTTTAAAAAATTGAGGTTTTGTGCCACAAACTAACACCTAATTTACTCAGGGGAAAAAAGATAATTTCACCCCTTTAAGGAAAGGCTACAGATATACTACTATCAAAAGAATCATGGTATTGTCTGATCTATAGAATATGCTCCGTCAGTAGTGAAATGTTGCCACAATACAGTCAGCTGGAGGTTTCAGGATGGAGGTAGTAATATCCCATGTGGAAAGCAGAGAATTTTGGGGAGGGAGGGTGCTGTCTGGAGAGTTGCATGTCACTGCCCAGGGGATTACCTCACTGTATCTATAGACACCCAAGTCAGCCAGTCTGTCTATCTGTAAGTCAGCAGCATTGGAGTGCTTCCTTTATCCCTACTGAGCAGCAGTTCTAGTGGAATCACAGCTTCCGTATTTACAATCCTTGCTTCTTAACTGCTTGCACATACAGGCTATGAGTTAGTAGCTCCCTCAGTTATTTGCTTACTGACCCAACTGACCTTTTTCTTGGATTTGGTGAGCTTGTGCCTAGGCATAAATAATAGCAACCATTTAAGAATTAAGCTGGTGGACTTTCTTTTGAAATCAAAGATATCAGACAACTGAGCAAAAATTGCTGCAGCAAGAAATGGTTATTTCTACAGTGAAGGTTTTCCTTATTGCTCTCACAATGGATCCATGGTGAATAGTGGTAAAAAATTGTATCATGTAGGTGTGTGAAATTGAACAGAATAAAGAAAGGATAGCAGTGAAGGGGTTATATCTATTTTTAAAAGATATTTGGTGGAAAGATTTTAATGAAACCAGTAATTTTTTAACAAAACTAGTAATGAAACCAGACACATCTTTTTGACACAACCTGAGGATTCAATACTGTGTTGAAGAAACAGGGTACAATTTTTTATTATGCCTTCCATTTAATAGTGAAGAAAGAAAAATGTGGTATAGTCAACTGTGCTCTTTTGTGCGTCCTGTCTCCTGCATTAGATATTGGCCTTTTTTTCCAGCAATGTTTGTGGACCTTAACAACAAACAATAGCATTTTTTTTTTTAATAAAAGCTGTTTAGTGTCCTTCCTGTTTAGTGTCCTTTCCTGCCTCTTGTTTTGTGTCAGCAAGCACAGAAACGTCTATGTAGGTAGTCGTGGGCACAAAACAAGACAGGAAAGGAGGTTGTTGCTGATTGAGATGTGGGGGAGAGATTATCAGTGAGAGCTTCTTCCCCTACCTGCGTCTTCAGATCTGGGAAGGGATACAGCTACATTCCTTACCCCTGTTTCCCAGGAAAGTAACTCTCCTTCAGTCATCCCATTTGTACTAAGAGAGCTCTAAGTGCTGCCATTCTGGAAGTGTGGAGAACTCTCTACAGAGTCATTTTATGATACTGATGTGCCTTTTTATGTCTTCTCTCTCCTTGTTTGATTTATCACAATGGTTTCAAGTGATGCTGTTGAAGGTGAATTATCCAAGCAAGTAGTTAAAGTTTGCAGACTCAGTCAAAGCCTTGGGGTTTAAGGATGCTCTAAACCTATGATTTTGCATATGCTGGTGGACCAATTACACAACTCTCTTCTTAAAGGCATGCCTGTCAAGGAACATGTAATAATTATTAAAGCTGGTTTTTTATGAAGTTTTAGGTTATATCTCCTCTTTAACACAATAAAAAATAGAACTTCAGTTGACAGAATATATTTTCTCATCCAATTTTTTTTAACACAATGTTCCTATACCTGATCTATCTGTGAAGGAGGTATCCTGTAATTTATAAAATGGATATTGGATTGTTGAACTGTGGATGCTCAGGCTATAGTTATGTGCAATCAGACATGCAAATGAGCAATTCAGCCTGAGTTCTTGTACTTTGTGAAGGTTACAAGTACCTTCCTTTCTCTATCTATTACAGTCTAGACCTAAACTTACAGAGGAATTATAATGGCTTGCTAGAGGTCCACCAGCATGCACTTCACCTGTGTACTAAAACTGAGCACAAGCTCTTAATGTCAGTAATATCAGCCAGCAAATGAGGGTGTGGGTGCTTGGGAACTGCAGCACTGGCCCTTGTCAGAAGTAGGTTGCTGCCACGTGCTCCACTGAGGGCTTCAAAGCTCACTTTTCCACCAGAGCCGTGTATGACAGCACACTGACAACCTGAAATGCATTTAGAAAGACAGTTCATGCTCTGCTTGCAACATTCGTCAGAAACAGAAAATATGCATCATCCTCTTCTAAGAAAAGACAGAAAAAAACATCAGTGAAGACATATTTCAGCTGATTACACATTTTCAATAATATGTGGAGCATAAAGAAAATTAGTAGTCTTAGGAACACTATATTCCTCTCTTATTCTCAGCAAATGTTCTCTTTATTATGCTTGTTAAGCTGAGAACAAACAGTCAGAGTTGATAAAAGATAGGTAATTTTTCTGTAAGAATGAAGCTTAATGTATGGCAGAAGACATGAAGATGTCTGTAAATCAATACAGAAAATTTAATAATTTACTTAGGAAACTAATGGAAAAGGGATTTTTTTTAAATTTAATGTTGGAAGGTATAGCTGAGGGAGAGAAGGAGGGTGGCAGAGTAGGCTGTTTTCATGGTGCTAGATCTGAAAGCACATTGTATGTCTGAGATTGGCAGAAGGAAAGTTTCATAATACATGCTGAAGCTAATGAGGCATTAATTAGGAACAAACTGAGTTATTTTTGTTAACCACAGCAAGCCTCATAGTTTTTAAACTCTAAAGTACTAACAACTCTTGGCTGGTATCTGGAACAGACCTTTGTACCTGAACAGATATGAAAACATCACTTTTCCAAAGTCCAGTTTGTGATACTGACCAAGCAAAACTGAACCCCGAAACAGTCTTAATGGAACCTGTATGCCCATATGGTGTTCTGCTGCTTTTCCTCATAAAGGGGTAAATAAACTCCAAGGTAATACTTAATCTATATGTAAATTAGGTATTAGTATATCTAATATCTATATCTAGTATATCTAGTCTGTAGCAAAAAGCAGCAAAAAAGTAAGGACAGAGGACTTTTGCAGAGAAAGAATACAAAAGACAAATTCTTGTACAACATTTAGACATTAATGAAAAAGGTAGATTTTATTTGTTCAAAGGACTGAGTTAGCAGTGAAGTGGTTTATTTTTTCAGCACTTACTGCTCTTGCTTAACAGGAGGGTGGCATTTCTCTCCTTTGAGACACATATTATAGACCTGTAGGTAAATGTATATTTATGTTCTTAATGTTGTCTATTGTGTAACATCCTGCGTGATAAGCCCAGGAACCACCTTCACCATAACCACAAAAAGTAGTGAACATGCCATGGTGCCCTGCAGAGATGTAGGAACTGCTCTTCCCTTGGCTCTCATCCAGTGTGGTCCTGGCCAAGCCACCCTGCCGCCCAAAGGATGGCTCAGTGGCACCAGATGTCAGCCAGAACTGGAGTTCCTGTGTATGGCACCGTTTATGTGAGTGGCTGCTCAGTTCAGGTGTAAAAGAAACACTTTCTGTCTTCAATCCTGCTGTGATTGAGTGATTTAAAAAGTACTGAGAAGTCTTTGTTTGCTTTTTGACATGATAGTGGTAATGGACAGTTATAAGAGCAACTCAGTATTTTCTGAATTCTGTAAAGTTTGGGGGAGGAATGTGATGCACATCCTGGAATAACACATGAAAAAGGGGAACTGGCCTGGCAGAATGACAAATGAGCAACCTTCACCACTGACCACCAGGGAAAGATGGACAATAACAACCACAGCAGACAGCACGCGGCTTGATTTAGAGTCTCTCTGTAAACCCAGCTCCATCCTATACTGCAGGGAGGGGCAATGAGAGCCATCATAAACAGCTGTTGTTTTCTACCAGCAAGTTATTCTGGAGTTTATTTCCCTCCGGGTTATCTGGCCTATAGCTATCTGTCATACTAAGATTTTGGTATGAATCATAAGGTCAGTATGGCTTCCCAGAGGCACAACAGCAGTGGGAGAATAAGCACTGGTGACATAAGTGTGTTACAAAATTTCATGGGTTAAAAAGATACATACATCTGATATGCAAGATGACTCAGTTTAATCATTCTCTTAATTCTGTAGGTATTCCATTTGTTGCATTGGTGACCTGCTACAAAACTGCATCCAGTACCGAAATCTTCCATTTGAGAAAAAGAAATAAAAGGAGGGGGGGAGTGATTTGTAACACCATACTGACAAAGAAATCCTTCCAAAAGGGAAGGAATTATGAGGATCTATTGGGATGCTTTTCCATAAATCTGCAAACAGACTGTCACAGTAATTTGCATTATCATCCATTAGTTAAATAGTCCTTATCCTTCCCTACTGTTTTCTGTGTTATATTCAGAAAAAATCACATCCTTTTCTTGAAGCCATTTTTTTGGTTATTGAGACAAGCTGAGCTTATTAGTTCTGTGGTGTAAAGTTAGTTCTCCATCACCTTAGGCTTAGAAGGTGTTAGTACAAGTTATAAAAGTGCAAGGGAGAGTTGTAAACATGAAGTACATGGACAAAGGGTGCAAGAAAGCTATGGCTTCTGAAGTGATTCGATAACAGTTTTTCAGACTTTTCAGAAGGAACTGCCCTCCTCTGAAGGGCTCCATTTGACAGACAGTATTTGTCAAAGAGCAGCATTGTTTTTCTTTACAGGTTCTGGCATAGTTCTATCCAAGACTCTTTGGTTTCATATAGGGAGGCAGGTGGGTTCAGTCCTGCATATGCATTCAGTTAAATCTGAAATCATCTCCATGAAATGGGTACTATGCTGTCGGTTTGTATTGTGACTCCTGCCAGGCTACACGAGGTGATGGGAATGGAGCTTAGGAGGCTTGGTGAAGTAGTGTCAGGGTGCAGATGCAATGCCTCAGAGACCCGTGGCTGTGTGCACTCTGGAGTGTTAATGCCGGGCAGGTGTGGGGAGACAGGGCTTTTCTGTCTTCAGAACACTCAGAAGACTGATTGCATACAGGTCTTAAGAAAGAAACATGCAATTTTGCAACAACATTGACAACTACACTATTGAGGAAGGNTTCAGGATATCAGTTAAGAATGTGACAAACTTTGAAAAGTTTTGCATTCTGCCCAAACTTCAGTTGATGGACTGTGTCTGAGTACACACTTAAAACCCGATTCAGCAAAGCACTTCAATGACTTATTGTTCAATGATTTTCCTCCTTGACCCAAGTTACTCTGCTCTTACCAATTTAAGAATAACACAGCTGTGACAAGTCTCTCACTCCTGCAAAGCCCTGTAAGCACCTTCTTCACCTTAGGTACCTTGATTAAACAGATTCATTTGTGAAATTGCTGGCTGCCATTGACTGGTCAGTCAACTAGAAAGATTCTTGACAGGTTCACTTGTGTTCTGAGGCAGACTGATGCAGAAAAAGGAATCAAAGAGCAAGAACTATAGTACATCTGATAACAGAGAAAAAACTCAAAAAAGGGGAGAAAAAAAAATCTTAACTTATAATGTATTAAACATGACACTTCTCTGGAAGGGTTCTTGTAAGTGGAAACACTTCTGCATAAGTGCCTACTTTGTACAGGGAAGAGTGTCAGGGTGCTGGTGAACACATTTTTATTATGTCACTCCTGTTTCAGCCCTCATTTACTTGAGTGTTTCTGGAACTGGGCACTGGAAGTGTTGAAGTCTGTACTTTTAAGAAGCATTTTTTTCATGTTCACAGATCACCTTGACCTGCTAGATGTAGTCTTCTGAGTACCTATGTCATCCTGCAGAACCAAGGGCCCTGAAATGTAACAGGGAAAAAAAATCAGTATTAATGCTGTTTGCTTTTTAATTTTTGTGTATCTTTGCTTAAAAATTGTACACTGTCAGGGAACCTGAAGAAAAGGATTTGGAAAGCTAACTCTGGATCCAAATTGTCATATATGGGTTCACCCATTTTACCCATTTTAATATTTTTTCTTGTGAGTATACTTCAGTACAAAAATTCTCTGGCAATGATTGTTTTCTAGAGGTTTTCCATTAAAAATATTTATGCTCCATGGTCTAATGCAGTGACTTTGATAAGCAAACAGAACAGGGAAATCTTCATATAGCTAGCAATAAAACAGGAAAAGTATTAAAAATCATAATTTGTATTTTTTGATGGTGTTCAAACTGTTCTTCTGCCATACTGATTTATTTATATTTTTAATCAACCCTTCTACTGCCCCTTTGAAAGAAAGCAATGAAAAATAATGAGATCTGAACTCTAGAAGCCAGTGGGCCTTAAAACCAAGAAGACACTTTGAAACAGAGCTCTTGGAGCTCTGGAGGATAAATGCCATCAATGATGCTACAAGGAGCACTGCCATCCTTTCCAAAACTCAGCACACTTCACCATTTGGGAAAGTTGTGGCAGAGTTACATGGCCTAATGATATTAAAAGAATACACATCAGAGGATTTAAGAGTATTAAATATGGTATAGACCATTCATCCCACATGCTTTTTGTCATGAAATAAACTTCAGTGGATGGTAAAGAGGCTGTGAGGGTCTATCATGCATGAATAAACTATGTAATAGTTTTTGGTAACTACTGAATGTTTTTTACAGGATCATCAGGAGATGCTGTTCTTCCTCTTTTCCAGCAGAGAAATTAGATCCTAAAAGAGTCTGGGTAATAGCTAATCCTCCAGTAGCTGAGAAACAGCTACTCCCCATCTTCATACTCTCTTTCCACAGTGAATGTAATCAGTAAGCCAGTTTACAACAGTTTACAAGAAGCCAGTCTGATGGAGCTTCAGTGAGGAGTATCAACAGCTATGCCTTTGGCTTCTGTCCCATCTATTCCCATCACTTGTCTCAAGGAGCATAACTTCAGGTTTTTCTGTCGCAGTCAATCTCTCCCAGTTTTCCAGTCCTATTTTAGCCTCAGCCACGGCAACATCTTCTGTTAAAGGCCTTACAAAGTGCTTCTGATTAGCACCATTCTCTTCAGTTAAAAGATCTATCCCACCCTTGTCCTCGTTGCTCATTGTTTCCTGGCCTCCCAAAAAGCTGCAATATCTTTTGGCTGTCACTGAGATCACTTGTCTGGACTTGTAGCCTTTGCTCATAGCTGTCAGCAGCCTTGTAGACCTTAGAGACAGAGTCTGACATCCACAACAGGAAAGGGGGAAAAGAAGCAAGTGGGAAAGCATACAACTTAGGAGAGACAGAGACCAAAACATGAAAGATGCAGAGTTCAAGAAGGGTGAGAAGCATTCATCCTGTGAAATGAGGGATGAATCTTTCTAGGGAAAGACTATCACAGCTCTTTCTGTAATGACCAACTCACCTCAGCTGACAGGAGGTAGCAATTCCAGCCATCCCTCTACTGGGTTGTTTACTGTGCTTTGCTGGCTGGCTCTGTCTGCCAGCCAGAGGCATTGTAATAGTAATTCCCAGAGATCAAGCCTGAGATTTGGCAATGACTATGAGGCAACTACAGTCATCTGAGATACAAGAACCCAAGTCGCTTAAAAGGTAGATGCCTCTTTTCTGCATCCATGAAGGGCAAACTGACAGGGTAGCAGTGCTAAATAACAGTAAGGGAGAATCTGCTGGGAAGTCAGTAGTAGTTAATGGTGTTATCCAAGCCCCAGAAGAAACCATCCTGGGGGTGGTAGGCTCTTCCTTATAGGTCTGTGGGAGCAAGTTGGATGTCTATCTGGCTGTAGTGACTGTGGTGGTGCTTCTGCTTCGGCCTCAGGGCAGGGGAATAACTAACTTGATTGCAGCTCCTGGTAAGTTTTATGATTTTACAAGTGTATTGCAGTGTGTAGAACTAAAAAGAAGCTCAAGAAAATCACAAGCTATTAAGTGTTCTCAGTGGAATCATATCTAATTAGATCAGCCCCTCCACCCCTTGCCAAAAAACCCCCCACTCAAACTAGCAAAAAATGGAACAAAATCCTAGAAGAGCACTGAGGAAGCAAATCTGTACTAATGAGGAAATGTTGTCACTTCACAGAGGACTGTGACAGAATTTCTTGTGCCAGTCCAGAAGAAACAACATTTTTTTTTAATATAGAAAGGCACAAATTTTAGAGGCTTATCAAGTGAAATGAAATGCTGGAATGCCTAGTAGACAAGCTAGCAGTCTGCAAAAATGAAGACTGCAGCAAGTATGAATCTGCTCAAGATTTTTGTGTCTGACTATGTTGTATACTATATGTATTTGAAACTTCAATTGCAGTACTGGGATTATAACCATTCTGCTTAAAAAGTACAGGCGTCTGCCTGATAAATTAATGAAGACTGCTTCAGAGCCAGAGAAGAGACTAAAAGCTCTACAACACCGATCATTACAATCAAATGGTCTTGAAAGGCGAATCTTAAATGGCATTAGGACTCTTCAGAAAGAAAGAAGAAAAAGAGAGGAAGGGAGGAATGGATTTGCAAGAATGAAAATTCCAGTATTTCATCCTCAGAAAGAAAATTAGTTGTTTGAAAGGTATTATTGCCTGAGACCCCTACTTATAGCCTTTTCTGTTTAGCACCGGGCTGAACATTGATTTCTGTACTCTAAGTAATGCAGCTCTGCTAAGAGGCATTGATCTTGGTTAAGTGACATTTCGTGTTAAAAAAAAAAAGAAAAAATCAAGAGTGCTCGGAGATGTCTTAGTAACACAAGGTCAGGAAGGGAGGCCTTTGTGGCAGAATCCTTTTTTCCATTTATGCTCCTCAAATGACGACTGGAAAGTAATAATTTTTAAAAACTAAGTATTTTATATTAAAAATGTTAGTGTCAGGGCGGTGTGTGCCGCATGGAGACTCTCCCCGCGCGCACCAGAAGGGGTCACTGTTGAAAGCTAAATCATCTCCAAAACTGCATCAGCGAAGTACAAATACCTGAGCCTGCACCTACAGAGCAATAAAAATCCACGTAACCACTTTTCTCCGTTTTCCTGATGTATAACGCCTTGTCATGAAAGAGCTCTAAAATGCCCAGGCTTAACTGAAACTTACACTACCAATATTAAGGGCATTAAACACGTGTTTAAAGAACCTAGATGAATGAAACACCCCATCTCTGCACCGATCTGGAGTGATTGTTTAGGGGTTAGAAGATATTAGTACAACCTTATAAATTATGACGCTGCAGACATGGTAAGTGCTAAGACATCAAACACATGCAGCAATCTTGCAGCCGTGCATATGTACATGCAAGTGTACACATGCATACATGTACATGCTGCAAAGTAGTTGGGCAAATTTGGGAGATTTTTCATCAGCCCCAGATAAATGTGAAACGTTCACTCTGGGAAACACTTTTTGACTGCAAACAACATATACTTCTGCAAGACTTTAGAAGGGACCATAGAGAAAGAGCCTTAATAAGAACCTTATTAAATGTAGTTTCTTTGGAAAAACTGTGCTTTGCAGATTTTAGTTTCCTATAAATCACCACAACTACTTGACTGATAGAATTATAGAATATTGTGAGTTGGAAGGAGCCCACACAGATCACTGAGTCCAACTCCTGGCCCTGCACAGGATATCCCCAGGAGTCACAGCATGTACCTGAGATCACTGTCCAAAGGCTTTTTGAGCTCTGTCAGGTTTGGTGCTGTGACCACTTCCCTGAGGAGCCTGTTCCAGTACCCAGCCACCCTCTGGGTGAGGAACCTTCTCCTGATATCCAAACTAAACCTCCCCTGACACAACTTCAGGCCGTTCCCCTGGGTCCTGTCACTGTCACCCCAGAGCAGAGATCAGTGCCTGCCCCTGCTCTTCCCCTCACAAGAAGCTGTAACTGCAGTGAGGTCTGTCCTCAGCCTCCTCCAGGCTGAATTCTGTCTTTGATAGGAATTGCCTTGTTCTGCACCCAAATCTAGTCCCTATATAAAGAGCCTGCCCTTAGGAATTACTTCTGTCATCACCACTCACTGAAATTGTGATATATTTGTGTTCATAAAGTAACCAATGACTACAATGAAATAAACAGAAAAACAGAAAATAGATGGTTCTTTTCTTTTCTTTTCTTTTCTTTTCTTTTCTTTTCTTTTCTTTTCTTTTCTTTTCT
>VXBI01012463.1:925-59782 GCA_013397375.1 Toxostoma redivivum | reverse complement strand
CTTTCTTTCTTTCTTTCTTTCTTTCTTTCTTTCTTTCTTTCTTTCTTTCTTTCTTTCTTTCTTTCTTTCTTTCTTTCTTTCTTTCTTTCTCTTTCTTTCTAAAAAAGGATTAATATTTAAGATTCCAGTTAGCATTGTTAGGTAATCTTCTGCATGACTAGTTTTGTGCTTGTGTGTTGGTGCCAGTTCCTTCATCTTGGCACATTTTAAATTTCTACAGCACCATGTGCTGCTTGCCTCATTACACAGGAGTGATCTATGACAAGCAGACGTGTTTATACACGCAACGATTTCTAGGCCCCTGGAACTGACAGCAAAAAATAGCATCTTGTGCACAGTCTGTTTCTCCAATTCTCATGAACTAGCTTGATCAATCCAGTTGTTTCCCTTTAATTTTTCAGATACAGAAATAGATGTTACAATTTGCTCATCTGATCCAAATATATGCCAAGTTCCCTGCAAAAGGAGCAGGGTTCATTTCACATTTTATATCATACTCATGATAGTGCTTAGCAAATAATTGCATATCATTTGACATATTGATATCAAGATTGTCTCTCCCAGAGAGATGCTGCAGCACAAAGGTTATGAGTCTAGTGCAAAAATCGTTAGGTAAAGAGCTGTGATCTGTGTTAGGTAGAAAAGCACACTATCTATACCTGTACTTTCCTTAAAATTAAGTAAAAATTTGTGTCCATGAGGCCCTGAAAGTATAGCAAAAGAGAAACTGAATATTAGAGGAAAACTGGTGGCAGATCATACCTCCATCTGTAGAGCACTAGAAGATCTGTGATCTAGTAGTACTTCAAGCTACTGAAGTTTTGGGGTAAAAACATCTTTAGACCATCATGACCTGACTACAACCTGAGGCCAAGATGAAGCTTCTAAAATGAGCATACAGAAGCACAAGTAGACATTTTCAAACGTATTCAAGAAACAAGCATTAAAGTTAGTGTTCTATGTGTTTTGCTAAGGGAAAACACCCTACTTATTCCAAAATAAGTACATAGGTGCTACACTATGGCTGCTGCATAATTACTGTATATACTTTTTAAAATTTTATTTGTGCTTGCAATGCTGCCTTTTGCAAAGCTGGCCAGTTTTGAAACTGAACCTGTAATTTAATTTTTCTTTACTCTCAAATTTTGTTTGTTGACATTAGAGTTAAACACAACCAAATACCTGGATTTCTAGAAGCATGCTTCCATTACAATGCATTCTTAACTTTTTATCTGTGTTCACCTAGAGTTCAGTGAATATTTTTGTACTTTTCATACTTGTGTAGATATATTTGTGCATTTGCTGATGCATATAATATTTATATAGAACAAATGCCTGATTATATGAATAATAATGGGATATTTCTTTGCAGATTCTTTCAGTTCTTATTCAGAAGTTTTTGCCACTGGTTTTCCATAAATTGGAATAATCCAATGCATTTCTGGGTATTAGCTTCTGATCTCTTCCTGGGAGGGGTTAGGAGCACAAGAAGTGTTTTTGCATGTTGTGTGCGTGTCAGCATGTTAAGCTGGTCTGGCCTGAGGTCAGCTTGGTAAGCAGCCTACTGCTCATCTCTGTGATGGCATTGCAGGACACGCCCTGAAACAGGCACCCATGGGAACACACCATATCCCCTATCCTGGCACACACAAATGGAGCATGATATGTGCTTGTTTGACATCACAGAGGGATAGATGACCAAAAAAGACAAAACTTTTCTCAAGGGACACAGCATGTGCCTTAGCAGTCCTCTTTGCAGAACCTCTCTGAAGCAACTAAATCTATTGGAGAAATATTTTACTTTGCTTCAAAGCCTCTAGGGTGACTGTGGTGAGGGAAAGTTTCTTTCTATGCATCCATTCTGCATCAGTATCAGATGTTTTAACAGAGCTAGAGGATGATGGTCCAACACATCTTCCTACTCCGACCCAAATAAAGCTGCAGTTCTCTCCCACTGCAGATGTAAGACACTCAGTATTCCTGCCTCTTGGGCAGGCATCCAGTGGGACAAGCTGTGTGCTGGAAAGCGCTCCTGCCATTTGCCCAGGTCCAACTATCTGCAATCAGTGAAAGCAGATTTACAGTTTAACTGTGGATTGCATCAGGTTATGAATAAATCTGCATTTCATTGCATGTCAGGCACACTGTGCATTAGTATACTATGTACATTAGTATACTATGTATTTTCTCCCTGAGACAGACTTTACCTATATTGAAGATGAAGCTTTGATCTTTTATTTTTTTGTAGAAAAAAATTAATCCCATCAGAAAGTACTCAATATCACTGAAGGAAACATACCCCAGCAGGGTAACTGTTCCTGCCTTTGGGCAGAAAAAGATTTACTTTTCATTTTCACAGCAGATTTTATGTCAGTAAAGGCAAGCAATAACTTTTTTCTCCACCACCAAAAAAACTACCTTTAAAGGAAACATACAGACTTGCTCTTTGAAATCTCTCTTCTGTCATATTTATGCTTTCTGTCCATTCTCAAAAATGAGTCACTGTTCTAACATACATATGTGTTTATTACTGAATAAGAGAATACCAGAATCTGCTGGTATACCAGGACACTCTCTGAGCTTTCTGAAGATAGCTGCAGAGAGGAACTCCTTTGAAATGGATTAAAACTTGAGTATTAACAGTACTTTTTCTCCCAGTTAGTTAGGTGCTTCTAGTTGGATCTTCAGGTTTATTGCAAAAATGGCAATGCAAGATGTTCCCAAGAGAAAAAAGATGTCTTTTTGCTCATAGCATGCAATTTCTGTAGTTTATGCTATGTTATATATCTGAAATTCAGATAGGATCAAGCTCATTTAGGAGGTAATGAGACAGCTAAGTATCAGCCAGCCCTATATGTAAAACTGTCAAAATCTCCATGTCAAAAATAGCCAAACATCTGCTCACCTAAGTTACACAAAGAACTCATTTTTGTTCTGCTTAATTCCTAGTTGAGGAATTAAGTGGTAAAGAATTAGTGCTTGTTCTGCCAGAACACCTTGTAATTATCTATGTAAGACATCAGATGTACATGAGTATTTTTAGGTTATGCCTGATATCTGTGGTTTTTATGGTTAAAAAAAGGCTTTTTGTAAGCTGCTTTTTTTTTTTGTAAGTTTGGCCTTTTAAATTTTTTCTTCCATAGTTCTCTATTATTTAAAGAAAGAAACACTTTAACAAAGCTTGGAGGACTTGTATGTATGGGTCTCACTCATGCAAAACTCTTCTTAATACATCCCATATAAAACTCAAGATGAAAAGTTTTAGGCAGGTTTATGAGGCACTTAAGTGACCATCCACACTCTTGACCTGGACCTATGCATACAAAGGGGATGGAGTTTGCAGCAGAAAAGAGATTTTATTGTGAAAAGGGCTGTCAAAACCTAGTTTATTCCTCCCAGCAAGCCCACCTGCTTGTAAAGTGAGTCTCTTGGCTCTCTATTCAAGTAAGTATAAATAAACCTGGTTTTCTGTGTTCTTCACCAGTGTGAAATGGAGCACAGCTCATAAAACCTGTGATGTGTTATGTTCAGTGACAGTTCAGCTGACACCCGTATGGTGCACAGTGGTTTTGCACGAGTGGGTAGAGAGAACAGAGGAAAAACAGTGGGAGCATGTAAGAATGGAAATAAATTCTGGTGTAGTCTCCTTACACCAAAGGTGAAACAAGAGGTTAGGTCAGGTCACTGAAGGTAGTAACCTCTCATCTGCAACTGTGATTTTACATTTCTTACCTGCCTGTTGATAGAAGGCAGGAAACTAGAGGTTTTAGGATATGCCATGTGAAATTGAGGATGCAATTATTTCCTTTGTAGATAATATATACTTCTGAACAGACCTTTTTAATAAGATTCAGAGAACACCATCTATTTGGGAGTGCAAGCTAAAGACAAATCCTAACCATTCATATGTCTGACAAGACAGGTCTGGAAAAAAAGGACATAAGGAAAGGCCAAAGGAAGACATGCAATCAAATAGTTACCTGTCAGGATTTTAGTGCTTATGCCAACTCTAGAAGGCTTCTAGAGAGCTGTCATGTGGCGCATAATATGAGTATCCCTAAGTAAGAGTAGCTCCTTAGTATCATGATATCCCAGAACAGTTTGGGTTGGAATGGATCTTAAAGATCATCTAGTTCAGTGCCTGCTGCCCTCGGCAGGAACACCTTCCACTTGACCTGGTTGCTCAAATTCCATCCAGCTTGGCCTTGGGTTCCCTACCAGGGATGGGGCATCCATGTCTTTAGGCAACCTGTGCCAGTGTCTCAACATCTTGGCGAAGAAGCTCCTCCTAGGATACAATTTAAATCTCTCCTCTTTTTGTTTTAAATGGTTTTCCCTTATCCTGTTGCCATCTGCCTGTGTAAAAAACCACTCTCCATTCTGGGAATCTGTTTTGGTTTTTTCCCTGAGATGTGTAAAAGTTCTTGTTTGGCAGTTCGTGTGCCCGAGGTGGAATAAATCTGAGCTCTTTAGTTTTCTCGGTTTCAAGGTTGTTTATTATTTTCTTATCTGTAATATTTTCTCTCATCCCAGCGAGGTCTGTCTTGCAGGGCAGCCATGGCACACTCTCTGCCCCTCAGGGCGGTGTTATCTTTTTATACTAAAAACTACGTACATTATGTTTACGATTATTTCCCAATTACTATCATCTATGTTAGACAGTGAACTTCTACTCTAAACCAATCCAAAAGTGCCAACTCCACAATAGAAAATGGAGATGAAGAAGAAGAGCAAAGAAGGACCAAACATGTGCTTTTTCCTCCATCTTGTGTTCTAAAATTCCCATTCCAAAAACCTAAAATCTACATTTTTTTTTTTCTCTATAATAACACTACTTAAATCTTTGTGGTTTTCTGATTCTCGGACAGAGCAGGTAACTTGTCCCATGGTTCAAGATCAAATCTACAGGTACTCTGGACACCCTGCCAGGATTCCCGAGCCTCCCGGCTGGGGCTTAAATCACTCAGGGCAACAGGAGGGTTGCACTGAGATCCCACACTCCATCTCTTTTGCAAGCCATCTTTAAGTACTGGAAGCCTGATATAAGGCTTCCCCAGAGCCTTCTTTTCTCCAGGCTGGGCAACACCTGCTCTCTCAACCTGTCTTCAAGCCTTAGATAGTACACGAGCAGTATAAGATAAGCTGGAAAGGACTGGATGACAGAAAATAAGCAAAAATTCTGCTTTTGAAATTAAACTCTGAAAAATATTGCAGATGGGATAGAGTCCAAACACTCATCACACTCATCATTACCAATGTTAGGTATTGTGATTTTGATTCAGTGCTGTGTGCCAACCCATTTTGTGCTGACTGTCCTACCTCTCGCTCATTCTGGTTGGGAAACTGCATCTTGTCCAAAGTTCAGGTCTAGCCCTCCACACAGTCATACCATGCTGTTGCACTTGGTCCAGAAAACACATTGCTGTATGTTCAACTCCAAATGACAAACATTTACCAGACATCTTTGTACTACATAAACCTTGTTGTTCAGAGGTTTGCACTACCTCCTACTTGAGTCCTCCTACTGCCTAATAAAAAGGTTTTTCACAGTTTTTTGTTCTTCATGGGATTTTGTTATCAGTGCTGCCTTTTATTTTACTAGCCAGTGTCAGAATTTCTGCTATTGGTATTAAACACAGACTTACGTTCATACATGCATATAGGCATTAATTTCTTAGCTACCTCCTTGCTTACAACAGTAAGAGCAAATTAGGCACATCTGAGGATGCTACAAATGCATACCACAACTGGCTTCAGGAGTTCCCAACCCTGTATTTCATCTATCTCACAGTCATGGTGCTGCTTCAGAACTGAAAAGAAGCATGATGACTGTTTCTTTATTTAGCAAATTGTCTATGCTTGTTATGCTGTAGACAGCTCCACACAACTTCATATCTTAAATGCTTACCCCTTTCCCCACCCAAAGGGACTCTGAATGCAATGCATAAATATATTTGACTTATCCAAAAGTCAGTTTATACTTTAGACACATGTTCTGTCCAGTTAGAAGCTGTTTTCTCTGACTACCTGTATTATGACATATATAGGTTTTAAGGGACTCATGGAGATCTTTAGAGCCCAGCCTTTTACTCAGAGCAAGGGTATCTTCAGAGTTCAGTCTGACTGCTCAGGAATATTGTGATATTGTGTTTTAGGATGGAGTGAACACAAAATGACAAGGATAACAAGTTAGATATGAAGCAGATATTGTGTTGTGGTGCAGGGCATAGATCACAATGTCCTAGAATTGGCCTGGAACTGACCAGGGGAGAATTCTCAGATAAAATTGAGAAAACTGAGTATCTGAATTATGAAAAATCCACTAAATTTCTGGATATGATCTTAAGAAAAAAAAAAAAAAAAAAGAGAAAAAGAACAAAAAGTTCAAACATGTAAACATATGTTACAATTAAGTCAGTTGGGAATTTTATATGAAATAAGACTATCCGAAATTATTTTCAAAATAAGGCAAACTGTTATCAAGAAGGAACAGCTCCAAAGGTCATGGAAATTTTAGGGCCATTTTTTAGAAAGAGAGATTAATGATCTCATGGCAAGGATAATGTTAAAAGGACCTGAGGAGAGAATGACTTACCTTTTCTGGGTTACTTCTGTACTTTCCCTCAGATGTCAACAGCAGCAGTTATGAAGGAAAAACAATAGGGTGAGAAAGGTTTTTTCATTATTACACTGGGAAAGCATAATTTGCTCTAAGAACGTGTTGGTGAAAATAAATTATAAGTTAGACAAGGTCAGTTCTCTTTGATATCTTCCATGTGTTCATCTCAGTCATGCAAAAAAGAAAATGAAAGGTAAAACCAGGAAAGGAGGTGTAAATCACAAACCCAAATTATTTCCAGCAGAGTGAGACCCTTACATATCTGTCAGGACCAAAAGATTGCTTCTTTAGCACAGTGTAACAGAGCTGCTGTGTGGACCTCAAGAATGTTTTGATTTTCATCCATGCATTAGAGTCTGTTCACCTGACAGGTACACCAAATCTCACTTATTACATACCTGCATGTATGAAATTGCACTTTTCAGATGGTCTGAAAACCACTGGCATATAGAAATAATGAAAACATGGAAGTAGGGTAAAAGTATCCCATAAAATGTTCTTGGCTTGTAGTCTACTCAAGCTTCCATGCTACTCAGAAACAATCATAAAAGCTTTCTAGCATGCACAGACACTTTTATTTAACCACTACAATGAACCAGTTACATTAATTTACCTGATGTCTTGCACACAGAGGTTCTGTTCCAAGTGCTTTTATAAAATCTGAAAGGAGAACAAGCCTCAGGTGGCCCCTTTTAGAAGTCAGAGATATAAAAGGGCTGATAATGTCAGAAAGGAGACTAAAGTGATGAGACAGGCAGTTAGGCAGGTGGTGCCTTACTGAGGCAGGTGTGGAAGCTGATGTTACTAAAGGTATTGAATCTGATGCTGGAAGACAAGGGAGACAGCTCATTTATAACAGATACAAGATTTGTGGAATCATAGTGCCTGACTGTTAAAAAATTTAGCAACAAATACACATAAAATGTGGTGTTGCATGGCTTGACCTCAGGCTGGTGTCACTCCACATCCTTTATGCAAGTCTAAAGTTCATTATCAAAACCAGAAAAAGCTGCAAAAATCCCCAAACAGATGGGTCGTGTTTCTGGGGAATGCAAAGGTTTAGGAACCCACTCTCCCAGTTTTTATTCACAGTAACATTATTCTAAGTGCATGTATGAACTTATCTGTGCCAAACATGAGAAACAGCATGAGACAGACTTGGAAGTAGCACTGCCACTTGAACATGTCCTTCTTGAACAATAAATTGAGGAAGTGCTTGCAGAAGTGTTACTCATAAACATGACTGATACAGACTATTAGAAAAACAACTCTGTGCCAGTTCACTGAGATCACAAGATATTGTCCAAACAGTCCCAAGGTCAAACTTCCTTGGTTTCACAAGTATAATTCTGCTTATTGCCCAGGTAATTGGAAATAAATGGCTGATGTTTGGGGAAGAAAAAAGAATTCGTATGTAGCACAATAATTGTGAAAAAATGTGTGTGGAATCTATTGTGGAGATGGAAGAAGAAAGTAACCCCAGTACTGCTGAACACAGGGGAATCATATACTTATTAGGCTACAGTTCCAAAAGAACACTTCTGATTTTTGTTGCATTGTTCATATCAGTTTGCATAAACATACAAATCCAAGAATCTTCTCCAAGCAGAGAGGACCCTCTGCTAATTCTCAGACACACAGCATCCAGCCAGAAATACCATAAAATCTCTTCATGTTCACACCCTTCATAACCAACCAATACAGTGACTGATTAGCAAAGCTTACTGCTCTGCAGCCTCTCAGCTTCAGAGTGAAGTTCCTGTGGTGGAAACATGGGGAGTGGTTTTAGATTAGCAAAATGAAGACAGAGACCATGATGCAGTGGTTCTTCATTCCCCTTCACACAATGCTGTGTGACGTGGGCTCCTTGCCATGAGGATATCTGCTTGACAGCCTGCTTAGGGATGCCCCAGTCCCAGAACTCTCTCTGTGCTCCTTAGAGAAGCGAGTCCTGGGACAGCAGGGTCAGCAGAGTTGGGCATCATGACACTTTCTCAGCTGAAGGGACAGATTGAAAACAGATCGAGGCTTCTCCTGCCCACTTAGTTTCTGGCCTAATAAAATATAATCCCTTCTTGGTCCATCTCCAGAAAACAAAGCAAAACAAAACAAAACAAAACAAAACAAAAAGCAAAATAAAGGAATAAGAAAAAAAGGAAATAGCAACAAGGTAGGAGAGGTGGGTCAGCCCACCCTGCATGCACCTGAAACTCATGGAACTGAAGTGATTTTAGTGAAATAGCAGTTTATAAAAGGGACACCATAGGATATTCACAGTAACAGATAAATGGCCTGCTCTGATCTCTTGGGATCACTGTGCATTTTTGAAACTGATTTGCTTTGAATGCCTGATTTGTAAAACTCTGTGGGACTACAGAGTCTTAACTATAGGCTGAAGAAGAAAGCAATGTATGAGGAAACTGCCTGTATGTTGAGAGTGCTCATATTCAAATACTCAAATACCAGGGTAGCCAGCCATACATGGTATCTGTCTATTCTGACTATACTTGTAGGCCATCAAAGACAGTCCTACAGGCTGCAGGAGAGCTTTCCACTGCACATGAAAAGCACGCCTGGCTGTCATCCCGCATCTAGGAGCACTCAACTTTGTTCCTGTGAAGTACTTTTATGCTTACCATTTCAGCACTTGCCCAGAGCTTAAACATTACAGGACATTTTTTTATCTGATGGATATTTTGATAAAGGCATTCTTAACAGAAGAGCTCTTTGATTTTAATAACCATTTCAAGGACTCTTTTTCTGATTAGGAGGTAGAGCATTTTCTTACACAGGCCTTTTCAGCTTTTCTGTTTGAGTAACTTTCACAAATTCACCTTCTTGTCATACAGCTTCTTCAGGTCTCATTCATTTTATTCAATACTCACTGACAGTGTCTGGGCTTCTCATTTCAGCATCGGTCTTCAGAAATGCAATTGACTTTAAGTACTGCTCTATTCTTCAGGTCATTTAATTGCACTGCACTGAGCCTTTTTGAAGGTGACAGCTCTGCAAATTCAAAGACTTCTGATCAGTTCAGAAAAACGGCTTTCAATGTAACTTTTCCTGACATTACAGAGCCTTGTGTTAAAACTTTTTCCATTTTCAAGACTACCATTTTGTTTCTGAACAGAGATTTCTTTTCTTTGAGTTCTAGCAACAACATCCAACTTCTTTATTTTCACCCATCTTTCCTCATCTTTCAAACTGCTTCACTAAATTTCATATCATTATAAGCATGCTTTTCTCCCTTCCTCCCCAGCTCAACCCTGTGGAGTGATATAGCCTTTTGTAATTCCTTTTCTGAAATGCTGTGCACAGAGGAAGGCTCTACCTTTCACCCAAAGCTATAACAAAAATCTGTCATCAGAGATTAGAAGAAGTGCATCCCCGTGTGGTGCAAAGCCTGGACAGAGCAGAAAGATCCAGCTCGGAGGCAGCTGCTGAACAGCACCTCAGCCCCCTCCATGCTGGCCACTCACATCCCTGAGGGGCAGGGGTCTCTGAGCAGAGATCTGTGATCCCTCCCCGCTTCAACCCGCGGGGACTGCGCCCTGCTCAGCGTCTGCCCGGCTCCTGCCTGTCCCGACATCAGTGAGTGCTCCTCCTGCAGGGAGGGCAGCCAGCAGGCTGCTCCTGAAAGGGGCATCTGCCCCTGCTGGTCTCTCCCCTTTTGTTCTCTGCCTCTGAAAAGATAGGACTGGGAAGCTCGCAATGGCTTCAAGAGTAAGAAATGAACAGGCTTAGCAGTGACTGCTTCTTCTATGGGTAAAAAGATCAGGAGAACAGGATTTTCTTTACTAATGAAAAACTGAAAAATTTTTCTTCTATTGTTGCTCCTGTATTATCAATATTCATAGTTACAGATTTCCTGTTCCTCTGACCTCTTCTTACTAACTCAGAAAAAAAGAAAAGAAAAGGTGTAGAATACAAGTGAGGACTCTCAGCTCTGAAAGCAGCTGGAAGTTTCTGGTTCCCAGAAGCTCAGCACCTAGCATCTTGAAAGGCATATGCGTATGACATACTGTAATCACAGCAACAGCAGGGTTTTGAAATGGACAATTTCTATTGTTATATAATCTTCTTCCCCATTCCCTTTCTGTACTCTTTCAGACAAAGATTTTTAAGTTTGCTGTCAGACTTTTTTTTTCCAATATTTACTAACACAGTTATTGGTGTGTTTTTTCCCCAGTGGTGTTTGCAGCCAGATGGGTATTAAGAAATGTCATGATTAGCAAACCAGTCTGCATTAAACCTGACTTATCTCTTTACATGCAGGATCTCAGCCATACATCAGGAGACCCTTGGGGAATTGAGACCCAGACAATATGTTTTAAAAATGCTCCTGCCATACAACTGCAGTTGGATTAGGAAACTTCCCAGTACATCTAGGGAGTCAAACTGCAAAATGTTTCTTTAAGGAAGGTAACCTTCAGTTCTGGTTTCTCAAGTCACACTCTGGACTGTTTTTTTCCCCTCCACTGTCAATCTCTGCCATTTTGTGTGGCTTTGCACCTTTGACTTTGCCTTTACAGAATGCAACCTCATCTGGTATCTCACTCCTCTGCAGTGCACAATACAAAAACCCAAAAAACTTCACTTTATACCCCCAAAAAAGTTCACAAACTCCTGTTTTTTTTTTTTTTTGTGACTTGGAAAATTATCAATTATAGAAGCAATGCATCTGAAAGGGTTACTGAAACCAATGTGTTTCAAAAGCCCTGAAAAAAAAAAAAAATCAAAGCACAGCACTACTGAGTAATTAGCGAAGGTGCTAAATCAACTTGCTAAGCAATTTTCACTATCAGACACAACTGACATGGGAAGAAATGGAAAGAACACTAATTAGTAATTAAGTAGGGTTGCTTGAATCCAAAATCAGGAGGAACCCTCTGTAGCAGAGCAGGGAAGAAGTTATCTATTTTTTAGAGAACCTGGTGTTTACTCAGGTGACTGAATCCAAGTTAAATAGGAAAATACAAAGGAATTGAAGAGCAATGAAGGCAGTTCTTTGCTGCATTTCTGTATTTTTAAATCTAAAATGAATAATAGATGAAACAATTCTATAAAACAGGTACCAGGCACCAGCAAATACCAGAACACAGGAAAGCTCAATAACTGTAGCTCCAGCTTCTTGGGATGATAATCAGAGATGCCCCTCCCAGCCAGATCCTGTTGGTTCTTCACAAATTTATACATACTTGCTATAAGTTAAAGAGAAAAAAAATCACATTGTCTTTTTAAATCACAGCCCCTAAAACAATGGTCTCTACGAATATGGGGTTTTGTAAAATAAAATAAAAGCCAGACAAATATAACCCAGTAATTTTTGCATGTCTCTTGCTAGCTATCTCTGAGCTAGAGTAGTCAAGTGAGTTAAGTGTATGAGTGAAAATGTCGAAAGGTATCTTAGAGTTTCAGAGGAGTGTCAAGAATCAGACTGACTATCCCCTGCTGGCTCGTTTACACACAGAGTTTCAGATCTGCAGATGTAGCAGATGTGTGTGCTGAATGCATGCAGCTCCTCTGGAGTGGAATCTGCATGGCAACAGTATAATCACTGCTTCCTTAAGTACCTTGAGCACAATATTACATATTTCAGTGGGGACATGCCAGATGTAGCCTAACATGGGAAGCAACCTGACCATTTCAGTAGTAAGAATTGAGGGGATTCTCTCTCTTTTTTTTATTGTGATGTTCTGCACAGTACATACAAGCTGGAATGTGAACTATGCTAATGTCTAAAACAAAATCTGTGGGAAAACTCTGCACTCAGAGTTGTTTAAATAAATAATGTGTAGTGCAGAAGCGCCTATTCCCTGAGTTGCATGCATTCATGAAATGAAAGATGACTCACAGAAGAGGTCACTGTAAAGCAATATTATCTGAGCTTTTATTAGAACCTGGTGCTCTAATACTAGACAACAGCATCAGTCACAAGGGAATAAAAGCTTGTGGGCATATGAATAGGGAGTGTTGTACAATTACAGAAACACCTGTGCTAAATAACCTTGCACTCATCCCCTAGGAAAATCTGCATGCTCAACAGTTCAAAAATTTCTCTTGTGTATATTAAGTTACAGCATAAAAGCATGGTATGATAAAACAGGCTAAAAAAATATTCTTCAAAGGCATATATATAAAACATGTGGGTTTTCCTCTTTTTTTTTCCCTTCCTGAAGAATGTCTGCAGCATTAAGCCACATTTTACTTCTGAGACAGCAGAGACCTCCCTCTACATAAAGAAACATTGCTTTTCATCATGCCATGGTGGCAAGGATATCCTTTCTGATTTTTAGCAGCTTAGTCTCTAGCCTTCTTGTTCTGAAAGCCTGGTCAAAGCTTGCTGGAACAATGGCAGTCCTCATACCACTTTCTTTTGGATAAAAAAGGGAGTTTCTTCACCCCCTAATTTTTCATAGCCTCCTGCATTTGTGAGCTTCTGGAATACTACCTGCCAGAATACTGCAGAGAGGTTACTGGCAACCCCCAAGGCAAAAGACTTTTGATTAGGGATCTGACAATCTTTCAGGCACTCATGTATCATACAGACACAGATATTTCACTCTTAAGTGATGCTTAGCATTAGCAATTAGCCCAGACTAAAGACTGTGTTGTGGGTTGCTCTGTAACAGTGCAGACACAGCTTGGTTGGATGCCGAATTAAAGCAAGACAGAGCATCCTTCATGGGTCACTGTTTGACCTAGAGGATGTTATAAATCTCACACTGGCTACAAGTTGTACTGTTTAAGCACAGGAGATTGCTATAGGGGTGAGCATTTAGAAAGACAGGGCTTCTGTTTCTAAAAACTTCTAATCTGTGTCCGTCCTGTTTCAAACATAGAATGACTCTCCCTCAAATGTACAGAAAGTGCAGGAGATTTGCTGTCACTCTGCCACAAATCAGTTTAATTGACTACAGTTACCTGCATTCCCCTATTTTATTCCTTCTTCAAACCAAGAAAAAATAGTCCTTAGCACAGGGTTGGGCCAGTTAGAGAGCAGAAAGATCAGATCAGTAAGTCTGGTCAGCAGGCAGGGCAGAAAATAAACTCTTGAAAAATAGAATCATAGACTGTTTTGACTTGGACAGGACCCTAAAGGTCATCTAGATCCAATTTCCTTGCAATGGGAAGGGAAGCCTTCCACTAGACTAGGTTGCTAAGATCTTCAACCAGCCTGGACTTGAACACTTCCAGGGAAGGAATTTTCACAAATTCTCTGGGCAATATGCTCCAGCATGTTACCACCCTCATCAAAGATGGAAGAATTTCTTCCTAATATCTACTCTAAATCTATTTGATACAGGACTTTATACAGAGTAAAAAGGTAGGAAATTAGGATTTTCCAGCTGATCCATGAACATGACTACAATGTAAGGACTGAATTTGCAGTCAGATCTGTAGTAAGAAGCAGTGTTAGGGGGGAATGGGCAGTGCTAGTGACATCTCCTATACTCAATCACAGGAGAGAGTATCTTCTGTGTTCTGAAGTGTGAAAGAAAGGGAAAGGATACCGTGGTTGTGAAGCTTACCATGAAGTTAAGTTCCTCTGAGGCCACGAAGCTTGCCCTAATTATGACTTGGAACAGCTTACTTGGTCTTCACCTGCACACCTTAATTTCTCTAAATGTCACTGCTGTCTGTGCCAGGAGATTTTACGGATAGGTATGTCCTTTATCAAATGCTGACATTGCAGTTCTGTGGCCATGCTGTGGATCACAGGCACTGGCAATGCTAACAAGCTAACTGAAAATTTGTTGTTAGACTCTTGGGATGACTACTGGAGCAACACTTCCACTAATTTTACCAAATGAGTTTTGACACAAAGAGCCTGAATTCTCCCTACACATCTTTCAGTAGCCCTTACCCATTACTTTTCAGGATTCCAGGCTAAAATGCAGTAGTATTTAAAGGACGAAAAAAGTTTAAATAGCCACCTGTATCAATATTAGATGCTCCTAGAAATTATTCTAAAAATAATTATTTTCCCTGAAGGAAAAATTTGAGCTAAAAAATGAGCAGGTCTTACCATCAACTTAACTGAAATAAGAAGCCAGCACTTTACTTAATATGAGCTTTACAAACCCCCCTGCTGTTCAAAGCCAAATCTTCCAGATGGATATCACCTTCCAGAGGGAATCAGGAGAAAACTGCAATTTAGAGTTTCACTTTGCAATGGACAAACACCAAGTGAACACTTGGATAGCTTATCTTCTATTACAGTAGTAATTGGCCTGCCCATACTAAAACAAACCTTGTAAAGGCACCATTTTTACTTTTTCTCTTCCACGCTCTAAGTAAAATATCCAGCTTTTGCAAAGAATAGAAAGGCAACATATTGCTGAGGTTAACATAATGGCTTTGCATTTACAGAGAACTAAGGGGAGGGCAACATAGCTTATCTGGCAGCTTTTCTACCTTTCATTAAAAAAAGATTGTAGGAGGAAACATTTGACGTGTAGGCACAAATAATCAAACCAGATTCTTGTTGGAAAGTAAGGGCAGGTAGGTTTCTTTGTGTGGAAGATTTAAGAGAGAAGGAGCTGCATGTCATATTATTCAAACATCTTCTTTACTTTGGTATATTAGGAAGCAGAGTCCGAAGGAGGCTTACAGAAAAAGTGAATACAAAGCAGTCTGTGATCACACATTTCTTCAGTTGGACTTTTAATGGCTTAAACTTCCATCAACTTTCTTTCATGAGCCAAAGGGAGTGCATAATATGTATGTCTATAAGGCCATCCCCTGCTCCCTATCCCCACCAAATTATTTGCCAAAGTGAAGCTTCTTTGAGTCCCTGCTGCCTCAACTTACAGCTTGAAGTTTCAGCTCCAGAACAGCTTTCCAGCACTGGTGTCATGCAACCAGCAGGGCTAGTATGAGGAAGCATCCTACTATTCCATCTGTAATTGTCACTCTCTCCTAAAGTGTTATCTCATGCAGAGCTTCAGAAGGTGTGAGAAAACAACCATTAACTTTATTAAATAAAGGACATAACCTAATAAAAATTTCTGGGTTTTTTTTTAGGGGGAGGGAAAATATTCCCTGAAAATATTCCCTATTGAATCCTGAGACTGTATTGCCAGGCTTACAAAACATTTTGATTAAGGGGAAAATGCTGATTAATCTCTATTATCTGTCAGGCTTATTATTTTCAGGGAGTGGTTTAGAACATAGTTGGCACCAATACTCAAAATCATATACAACACATCAGCAAAATGGCTGTATCACTTTGACCATCCCTTGCTTGAGTTATAGCAATGCCTGCTGGCATTGTTACAGGAGGCTTGTCTCAGCAGTTCTGAGTCTGTGTAAACCCATTTGTTTAGTGAATTATAATAACTTAGGCATAAACATTTTTCTGTGGTTGAATTATTATTATTAGCAGAAGTAATGCTAATAATATCTCAAATTTATATTTTGTCTTTCATCCCAAGAATGCCCAGGTGCTTCCAGGAATTAAGAGAGTACCATTACTTTAATAAACCCTCAGCACTGGCACTTTTCAGGATAAAATACAACATACTGAATTACATCAGAATTTTTTCATGTGGGAGGAAATGTGTTTAAGACTTCATTATGAGCAAGAATTGAAGTGCACTTATCTGTACATCCATCCCCACTACATATGCAGTGAGACCAAGATTGCATTCAATGAGTTCCTACTCATGAGTTCTTCTTAATTTCAACTTTTATATTGTTTTCAATAGTATTTGATCCATTAAGGTTATGTTCTTAACAAAACTTGTAATCTAAATAATTACCATTTTGTGGATAGGTGAAATTAAACAAGAAATACTCATTTGCTTGCCCAAATGGATAGCCAGGTGAGAAACTGAGCAAGGGAGACTTGTGAAGTGGGCTTAAACAAGTCTGTCTAAAAGCAGAAGAATTAAGAATCAAAAGAAGTATCTACACTTCTGCTGTGAACTCTCTAAGGAGCCAAGTCAGATAGCCCGGATGCATAAACTACTTTCTCTATACATGATTTGACTTAAAGCCATTAAGATAAATTAAACAATTCCTACAAAACCCCAAAGGACAGAAAAAGACATTAAAGACTGTCTACCTAGAATAGTTATGATCCATTGAATGCAAGAGGGAATGTTTGGCATCATAAACATGAACCACCAGTAAGCTGAGAAGTTAAGACAAGACTGGCAGTGAAGAAGATTTTATCAGGAAAGATTGCTGCAGTGTGCTGTTGCTGGACTTTTCCTTGAACAGACAGGTACAGTGTTCTCCAGGCATGACAGTCTGTCTCGGAGTAACAGTAGAGATCTTGCCCAGGAAGCAGAGCTCTAGCAAGGAAGGGTCACACTATATTTCAGTCTGCAGGGACCAACTATAATTCCAGGTTTTGCAAAAGTGAGCCAATTAAACTTTGTAAAAGTCAGGAAAAATTCATTCAGCCTATTAGAGAATACAATGTGAGAAGTGTACTTACTTTTTTTTCTAGCATGTGTTCAATAGTGTCCTGTTTTTTTAGTGTTTAAATTAAGCAGAATGGGTTTGGACATGTGGTGCCACTGGAGCTGCAGAACAATGAATCACAACCTGTGACGAAGACATGACCTCAAAATCATAAAGTAAGAGTGGCTTGGGTTGGAAAGGACCTTAAAGATCATCAAGTTCCAAATCTCCTTGACCCATGAAACTCAATACTGTCCCCCAAAATGAGAGACACACAGATCCAGATTTAAAACGTTCAGACTCATCTGAAATTGTATTCATCATGGAAAACTGAATGATAGAAAAAGTCTAAATATTTACTGCTGAAAGAAGATCACTGGGCTAATACCTTTCTTTTCACTATTGAAATAATGAGAGATGATTTAGGAGGTATAATCGTTAGTCTAGCTTGACTCTATAGTCTAATTTGTCTTCTTAATGCTAAAAATCACTGAGCATAATTTCACAGCTGATGATAGTCACAAAATTAAACTAGATAACCATAATGACTCTTTCTGGTCTTGAGCTGTGTTAGTCAATTTTAAAAGCATACAAGATTCCTCTGACTACAGTGCTGAAGTATTCAATGCACATGCACAAATTATTTGCTGCAATCCGGACAGCACTTGAACCCAGTGTTAACATGAGGTTCAAAAAACTTCCTTGCTCCATAAGTTTGTGTATTTTTTTAAATTTGAATTATTCTAAGCAAAATAATAAAATGAAAGAAGGAAAGCAAAGATATGATAGTGCAGCTGTCCCATTCCCCTATTGTCAGTTTCACATACCACTTTTAAATCCACTGATGGGATGTTTAGCAGCCATGGATATGTGACCATGAGAACTGCTGCCCATGGCATATAAAAGATCAAACACAGACCACGGGTAACCTCAGTCTAACAGCAGCCAATATTTTCTTTTAAAGTGTAAATGTTTAAGATAGTCCACTACACAAATGTGATTTTTTATTTCATATCCTTAGGTCAGTTACAATTAAATTCAGGATGTACCCAAAACAAGACAAAGGAAGGAAGTATAATCCTTACAAAGGCATGCTCAGTCAGAGCAAGTAAATTTTTCAGGTCAGCATTGCAAGGTCAGAGTTCAAACACAAGACCATTAGGAGGTCACATTTAAGGGTTTTTAAACACATAAGATATACAGAAAGACATCCAATTTCTGCTGAGAGTCCACGGGCCTAATTTTATTATTC
The DNA here is from genome assembly GCA_013397375.1 of Toxostoma redivivum. Classification (NCBI taxonomy): domain Eukaryota; kingdom Metazoa; phylum Chordata; class Aves; order Passeriformes; family Mimidae; genus Toxostoma; species Toxostoma redivivum. Next base: position 41,498 of record VXBI01012463.1, on the reverse strand, counting down.
TGAATAAGAAGGAATATTTTAACTTCTTTATGGTTGGTTGAAAAGGACTAGAAGAAGGTAGATCAAATGTTGACAATTGTTAGCTGTATTTTTCTTTCTTTTGGATTACTAAAATAGTTGTGTTTCAGTTTGACCATCTTTTTTACACCCTTCTACATGGTAAACTTATCCAGCTTTTCAGCAATTACTCCCGTAATTAGGATGGCTGTTTTATTCAGAATCCCAAATATAAGAAGTTTCTTTAAAACAGAAGCTTGTTTGAAATATGTTTCAGACCAGATTTTTTATAAATGAAAACGGAATTTTGTGTATCTTTTCTGATGAATTTTATGAGATAATCCAAAGTCATCAGACAATCAGATGTTCACTCTGTAGTTCCTGTTTCATGCAATAAACTGTTCTAAGTTTCACAACAGACTCATCTTAAACATCTGTTTCCATTTCAATTTTTTCAGCTAAATGAAAGTAATACTCAGGATCTCTTACCAACAGAGGGCAACAAACCTTATTGTAAGTTCTTTGCCAGACTAAGACATTGGTGTTTTTTCAGGGCACACATCACCATCCCCATGTCACCACCAAACCTCAGCTTCAGTGCACTGGTCCACTCAGTCAGACTAATGAACTTGTCTTGCCAAGTGTTACAATGCAACACAACCATATGGCTGGTGGAAATTAAACTGTTATTTGCACATCTGCTGAGTAATATTATGTTAAAACATTACATGCACAATTATGTTCAATTATATTAAACAAATCTACGTATTTTAAATAAATAGATAAGTAAATAAATAAATACATCTATGTAAAATAAACAAATTCACATAATGATGAATCTCCAGGGCTTGCACATCTTTAGTTACAGGAAGTTTAATGGAGGGTAGCAGATGTTGCCAATTTATTAATTGGATATAATATGTTTAAAATGCCGAGTACACAACAATAATTTCATAATGGATATTCATTTTAGGCAAATAAATAAAAGTCAAAGTTTTTTAAAAACAAAAGAGGAGTTGCACAAAATTTATCATGCCAACATAGTCTTCAATACATGGGAAAAAAACAGGGCATTTTTCAGACTCCAGACAAGAAAGCAATGTTTACACTTCCACTTTGGAATTATTCCCAAACTAATTTGCAGTATGACTTGAGCATGCTAGGTTCCCTTCTCACCTTTACCTTCTAATGTTTTTGTTTTATCTATTCTTTTTACTTTGTTGCTTCCTTTGTCACAGATTTTACTTATGCATTTTCTTTTGCCCAGTCTGTTTATGGAGGGATATTTGTCCAGACTACAGATTAACACTGACAGTGGGACTGGATCAGTTGAACACACACTCTGTGAAGTTCAAGATTTCTTTTTTTTCTTCTCCCAGTACTCACCCCCAACTTGCAAATGCTATCCTGGCTGGCCAAGGATAATAGTCTGGTCAGCTCAATACACAACATGAAGTCCAAATGTTTTCACCAGAAAGAATATGGTACGTAGATAATAGCATGCTAGGGCTAAATAAGGGATCTGCGGCTAGTGAAACTGTGATATTTCTTTAGGATTTAATCCTACCAGGTATTTCAATCATCAGCTGCTGTAGATGCACAACAGTATATTTCACAATTCAATTTTGTCATGCCAGCTACTAAAAGTACTATCACTACCCAGTTCTGTGCTCTTATAATCCTTGCCACACCTGTGGGGTATTTTCTCCTAGCTTTTCCTTCTGAACCACAGATAGGAGTTTATGGCAATGCTGAAGCTTTGATTCCAGCCCAGTTACAAGTGAACCCAGACTGGACCTGTCTATATCCTTATTTCCATCTGATATTGCACAATATATTTGTGAATAATATAGCAAAGCAAAAATAAGCAAAAATGCTTTTTCAGAAAAAATACTAGCTTTTTAAAAGTACAGCCATTTCAGAATATAATGACCATCTGTGGTCTTCAGTATCTCTGGAGCTCAGAGAGCCCAGGTGGGAGGAAAGGCATCCTCTGCAAGACTGTAGGCTCTCTGAAAGTGAAAGAAAAGAAGTCTAAGAAAGAGCTCTTTCAGTCCACAAAGGTTCAAAAGCCAGATGGAGAAATTAAAAATTAATGCACTTATCCTTTACCCACCTCAATAAAGCATTAATCCAGTAAATAATAAACACTTGAGTCAAAGGATATGAAAAATGCTGTGCTCTTGTGCTACAAAAAGTTTGTCAGCCAAAACAATACTGAAAGAGCAGAGTCTTGGGGTTTGCTTTTCTTATTCTGCAGGTAGCAGAGAACAGATGTTTTCTTTTGAGATTGCAGTGCAAGGTAGGGCTTTGCAAACTTTGTAATATGCCCTTTCTGGATAGTTCCTGTTACATCATGTTTTAACAGACTTCTTGAAAAACATAAGACAGTAAAGCATTCTAGGAAATTTTCTGCATGTGAATCTGGCCACTTGAGTAAGCATTTGGCAAACAAACAGAGCTGACAGGATTCCCAATCCTCTCCATCCCCATCTTCCCATTTCTAATAGATTTATTTCAGTTTGCTCCAGCTCCATAATTTAACATAGAAATGCTTAGTTTACTGTTGAGGCTGTTGTCTGTTTTCCTGAGCTGGTCACATGCCAGAGGGTGCACTGGCTGGATACCAAAAGATAGCCTTAGCAGGAGGATGAACAAATGTGTTGGTATGGAGAGTTAATTGTGGAAATGCCACTGTGATGTGAAAAAATCCTCTGTTCCCATGCTGTCCAGTATCCACCAGACACAAAAAGGTTCATGGCTAAATTCTGTTCAGTCTAAGCCTAAATAATTTTAACCACTCCTGGAGCTAGGCCATACTAAGGTAGCAAAACACTGACTTGACTTGCCCTCTGAAGTTGTATCTATTGCCTGCGAGTTGGTTCAGAGGTGCCTGCTGATGAGTTACAAATAACAGGACAGCGTACACACCTTTCCCATCAATCTCCTCATGTGTGGCCAGCTCCACTGCTTTTGAGGCTCTGCTGTCCTCCCTGTGTCCCTGGCTGTTGCCCTGCTCCAGGCAAGGCCAGCCACTGCCACAGCCACTCCCCACCTCACCTCCTGCTGCATACGTGTGGTTCCACAGCAGTATTGAAAGGATTTCCAGAGGAAATACAGCTCAGTACAGCAACTCCCAGTAAAAACAGTAAAAGAGTTTATGTCCTTTTAATCACACTAGGTCGTCCTACTTACAAGCCCAACCTATTTCCTGCAACTGCTAAAACAACATACATTTCTTCTGCATTTCATGAAAACATGGCTGTGTCCTATAGGGCATCTCCTCACTCCTGAACTGCGATGAGAAAAATCCAACAGTTTGTAGCAGGGATCGAGTCTCTGATTTTCAGTACTGTGAATAAATCTCATTTATCTTTCTCACTTGGGAAGCCAGCAAGCAGAAATACACATTTAAAAAAGGAGACCAGCTTTCTTTGTACCTCAGGAACAGTAGTAGGGAAAAGGAAGACAGACAACTATTGAGGGAGACGATTGACCTAGATTATTTCTAGTGATAAATTGAAGTATCTTCCTTCCAAAACTTTGCAAGCACCCACTGCATTTTGATAAGGAAGAATTCTACACATTACCAACAAAATTTTTTAACTGTAAGTTGACACCTGAGTCTTAAAGAGTAAGGTTCTTATGCAATATTTTCATGAGCATAAACAATATTTGAAGTCTTGGACAGCTTTTTCAATGAGTAATTAACCCCAGGATTCATTAAGATATTTAAAAGAATAATTTGTTTTTGTAGTGAGGGAGCACACTTTATTCCTGATCTAGTTCTTTTAGTTGAAATGAGAGTTTGCAGTAATTTGACAACTGGCTAATATCAAAGTATCCTTCATCTCAAAGCCCTGAAGCTACAGAACAAAATTTGGTAATTGCTCAAGAGCAGTGGTAAGATCAAGATGGAACACTCGAGTGAGTAGTATACCAATGGAAGTGTCCTGGAAGGAGTCATATAGTTGAAAATCTTTTCATGTGGGGCTTTGGTGTCAGGTACGTCATGTTGTAGAGTTGTTATGAATGCAGTGTGGAGGATGGGTACTCAGTTTGACTGGATTGGCACTCATGTAAATACTGCAGAATTTCAAGGCAAATGAAAACCTTCCTCTTCCCCCTTCTCCCTTAATCTAGCTGGGGAAAGGGAGAGAGAGAGAATTACTAACAGACTGAGTGTGATTCTGCCACTTTGAATCAGATTATGGTAGTATACAGCTGGGAAGAACAAGTCTTTCTTTGTATGTAAGCACAGCATAGATTTCCTTCTGCAAAAGAATGATTCTATTTTAAAATGGACCATTAGTGGGAATAAAGCACAATGCACAACCACCACTGTAACTAGTTTCCTCACTTGAAACCATTGTGGAGATATTTACCTTAGGGAAGTAAATATGAAAGCCTTGAGATTCTTCCTTCTTAAATGAGAAACAGTACCAAGCCTCACTGACCTCTTGTTCAAGAAAGCCTGGGGCTTTCTCGTAGTGAAGAAAGAAGCTGAAAAGATTTATGATTTGTGGAACAACGCAGGAAAAAACTATCATAACAACCCCAAACCCTGAACTTCTCTGCTGAAGCAGAATGCCAATATTGTTTAAACTAAATTCTACAAGCTCCACATAAGTATTCTGCAGGGACTCTCTGTATGAGTTTTAAACTGTTTTCCTCAGTGATCTCTCATTAATAAGGACTGGTTCATAGGCCAGTCAAAGCCCAAGTATACCTTTCAGCTTTGTGACCTTCTTGTGGATGACCATGTGTCCATGATAATGTTTATTTACAATGTGTTGCAGAAGTGAATCACTCATCTGAATGCAGGACAAGTCTCTACAATGCTGGATGCATTTTTCAAGCCACACAGTGTATACAAAAACCAGCCATAGCCATATGCTTTTGTGCTCATGGACAATCCCCAGAATGCAAATAAAACCACTTTCCACCCACAAGTAACACATCAGCCTATAAAAGCAGACTAAACCTGAAAAAATACTTTCACTTTACAAAGTGCAATCCTGTCTCTATACATCCTTGTCTCTGAGGTAGGACTTCAGAAGTCCTAGACACTTGATTTTTCTCCCCACTCTTCTGTCTTTGCCTAGTGCAATGCACAGCTGACTGGCTCACTGAGAAAGTCATGGAACCAAAATACAGACACTTGGAATGGAGGTGTAGATCTGACCCTACAGTCTGCCTTTGAAACACTCAAGAGGAGAGCTCCGAAGAGTGGAAAAGGAAAAAATGAAGAGTGTGGCAGAAGACGGTCACCAGAGGAAGTGTGAAATAAATGGGTCCAGAGTGTATAAAAGCTTATAACCATCCAAGACTGCAAAAGGGATGATGGGGAAAAGAAAAACATGTAAAGAGAGGAAATAGTAAGACAACGTGACCTGGCTGTTCTAAAGAGAGATGCTGTAGGTAGGCATGCACATGAAAAAGGAGTGGAGACAAACCTTCATCCCTTCTCCAAAAATTCTCCCAATCATTTTATGTGGGAAGCTAAGCCATGTCTACCCCAAAATGCTTACCTCTTCCTTCAGCTGTCCAAATCTTAGCCTGTTGCACAATGGCCATAGCTCATATGTGCATCAATGGGCAGGGCTTGCCTCAAAACTGAAGGGTGTAGGAGGGTCTAAGTCTAGGCAAAAAACCTCTTTTTTTTATGGGTCAGGGATGTGCTACTCCCAGGTTGAGGCACTGTAGCTGCAGGAGGCACTCTCCCAGGACATTTGGACAGCAAGGGTGATGCTCTGCTGGGAGGCACCAGCTCTTTGTGCAGCAGCAGAGAGGAGAAATCTGCATTTCAAACACACAATAAAGAGAAATATAGATACATGTCGATAACTTGAGAAAAAGAACAAGGCACAGTGTCAGTCAGAAACCCACACTACATGGTAAAAACTTAGCTTGGGTGACCTTGACATCCAAGTCATACATGATAAGAAAAGAAATTAGACAGGGAGGGTGAAAAACCTGGATTTGCAGCTGTTTGCATAGTGAAAGAACTGAACAAAATGCAGGGATTGAAGGCACAGAGTAAGGCATACTACAACCATATAGTTTAGCACATGAAAATAATTGGTTTAATATGCTCTAAGGAGCTTGTGAAATCACTCTGAACATTAATTCAGTTTACTGTGCTCTTTTTATACACAAGAGTAAAAACATCTTCCCTTCCTCTTCCCTCCCCTTTTCCCATGAGATTTAAAATTTCCCAGGGCAGCACAGGTTACTGTACCAGATTAAATAGAGAAAATTATACCCTCATGTTACTGCCATTAGGGTTAAGATGGTATCAATATTTCTTTTATAAATTTCTATTCATATAGGGTTTATGAGGCTGACACAGCCATAAAAATTCACTGTAACATGACCTACAGGACCATGCCCTGAGACCAAGAGGTCACTTTACTTCATTGTCTCCTCTCAGTTCTTATTGAAAGCTCTTTTGTTTCATTTTTATAAAAGTGACAGATAAAGACATCACTCATGTATCCCCATTTTTCAGAAAAAGGACCACAATACTAATATTTTAAAATATTCATAAGCTGAACATATGTTCAATAATTCTTTGAAAATTACAAGGTCATAAAACTTTGCAGTGCCTTGTTTAATGATACTGCTGGTTATTGGACTAATGGAGTACACACATAGTTCTTATTGAGCCCAGGGTGTGTTTCATCCACTGAAAGAAAGCTTTATGATAGAAAGCTCTTTCATCAAAGACTTATTAAGTCTTTTTAACCAATGTGTTTGCTTGGCCCTTGGTCAGAGAAAAAGTTTACTTCTTCTTCGTATCTCTGTTCATCTGGTTGTGTAATGCTGGAGTGATCATTCATATTGAACTTGCCAGAGTTTCCCAAATGTAATCAGGCCCATATAATACATGATTTGGCCCCCTCCTGATCCTTGAACCTGAACAGTCAGATTAGAGGTGAAAGAAAAACCTTATTGTAGGGTCATGAAGATGGAGAGAAGCCTGGCCCTATGCTGTCAATGCATGTTTTGCTTGTGCACTAGCAGCATAGTAACAAGGATTCCCCAGGATGGATTATGACATCTGACCGGCCCAATCCCAAGAAAATCCTCAGGCAAGGGCCACGGGTTGGATTTGCATCTGCTGTCAGCTGCTGCACTTTTTCTTATTTGCATGCCAGCTGTGGGAGGGAGCTTTTGCTGAAGTGCTGACCCATCTTGTGAAGTGATGATAGATTCTCTGGACGTGTCTGAAGTCTTAAAAACATAATTGGACTCACCTGCCTCTGTGTGCACAGAAGGTGGCTGGTACTTTCCTGCACTGATTTCAATCTGCAGATCCAAGTTCCTTCTGGGACTCTTAGTTTGCTGTGGTAAACCCAAGTCATATGTCCAGGCCAGACAGCACCTTCATTGGCTCTTGAGGGGCTTCTTCTAAAGAATGGCAGGAGCTGGTCTCCCATCGCTTGCTTCAGGATCTGCTGCTAATGTCTCTTTTCTCCAGAACTGTCTTCACCACTTCTTTCAAAAGGGAATGTCTCACATGGGGATTTAGATTCATACTTGGTGTCAGCCAACACTGAATCAGTGGGTAATAAAGAAGTGGATGGCTTTATTTTCCAATCTACAGAAAACAAGTCTCTAAAAATACTACATTTCTCTATTTTTGTTTTAATTTCAACAAACATATACGCATAGATACCCTCCTGACTACAGGCTAACATTAAGGACATCTGAAGATTATTTAGGTTATACATCATCCAGCACAGGATACTAGTGCCACATATTTCACTTAAATTACCACATTACCAAACTTCCATATAAGAACCCATTTCAAATCTATTTGCATTTTTAAAGTTATTTTGGTGTGATCAGGCACTGATAGTTTGCTGGGTACACACCAATTAAAATCAACTTATACCCTAGTCCTGAAGAAGCACTTATGTGGTTTGCATTATGGTAAACAGATCTCATAAATCACCTTCATGGACTGGTACTTAATGGTCAACATGTTTTTTTTTTTAACTGGAACAATTAAGAAAGACAGAAAAGAAGACTTTATTTTCTAGCCCTGGTGTCCTTTGAAACAAGTGAGTTGTTTATATTGTGACTTATGTGTGAACACATTCCTGTTGAGGTTCAAGGCAATTAGTGCACAAGAAATTCAGTTTGGGAAGACAGGCATCTCCCTCTGTCATGTTCAGATAAGTATCAAAAAGTCTTGCTTAAGAAAATGTCTCAAAAAAAATCCTGCAACTCTGTAGTATAACAAACCAGAGCAATTCTACAACTGAAACCTTAGTGGAGATAAAAATCCTGAAGAGGTGATGCAAAAAAAGGTATTGGCAGATATTAATAAGTTTCAGTTCTCCTCATATGGTTATTACACCAGAGGACAGAAAAGTGAGAGGAAAACACCCTAAACACCCTCCTCACTGGAAAACTCCATTTGATTGGAAAAGGTTACAATATATTGTGTTAGAAAAATAGAAGCATATCCCAATTCTTCTCAGAGATCTGTCACAGCTGTGGCTCTTCAGATTAATGGGAACAGAAGAAAAGGCACTGCGGTGCACAGAGCCCTCTCCAGATTAACTTCTCGATTGCTGGCTTCTGTTCAACAGGTCAGGAACCTCCCTTTATATGCTACATGCAGTTACCTATGAATGGGGAACATTACCTACTGAAGGAGTGTTATTGTACCAGTTTATGAAGCTTACTCCCTCTCTGATGCTTAAGTTAATGGTCTAAAACATTATATTCAGGTAAGGCCCTATAGATTTGTTTTGGTTTTTTTTTTTTTTTCGCCCTGGAAATTAGCCCCTTATATTTAATTTCTTAAATTTGCTTAAACTTCTCATACAATGGATTTCTAACAATTTACAGCATTTGAGCATCACTAGAAAATTAGTCTCTCTTCTTTTTTTAAATCATAACAAGCATGCTGTTGACCAGAACTTCAGACCCCATAAACTCATTCAATCTTAAAAAATATGCTAGGACCACTGGGACATTTTTGGATCACCAATACTTCAGAATACAGTACTGCAATACAGGAGTATAGAAACATGGAGAAATTGTCTACATTCACAGGAAACTGTAATAATAGTGTCAGAGATGCTATATTTCTTGGTACATTTCTAGGTATCCATTGAGCATGCATCCAGGCGTTTACCACAGCTGTTAAACTGCCAAGAAATAAAGATCTAGTTTAATAAAAGCCACTTGGGGTTCATCTTGTAGTTTTTAATCTCAGGTTTTCCATGTACTGAAAGCAAGAAGATGATGAGGTTGCTCTGCTGAAGTATTGTATTTTGAGCAAAGTGATGAGATGATGGATGCTGTGCCAATAGGCTAAATCCTTATAAATAGGCTGGGTCTTGGAAATAAGTTAATGTAAGTATGTGGACATGTTAGACCTAGAGTTAACCTGGCCGTAAAGCTGACAGTGGGGGCAATGAGGCAGCAGGAAACATCAGTCTGAGACATGCTGGTTACCAAACCTTCCAGTAAACCAGCATCAGTAGCCTGCAGTCCTGCATCACTTTGCCTTCATTGCTCTTACATACTCTTGCCTTCATCCCAAAAATAAGGCCTCCAGAAATGCAAATTATACAGACATTTTGTACTTCCAACAACTTTAATTTCTCCAGTTGCATTCAATGGTATTATGTTTAATATGCTTTGTGGTCTGTCTAGCCTTGAAGTGACTCCTGCCTCTAATAAAGCTCTGAGTGGTGTTGGGTTTTTTCTTTTTTTCCATTTTTCATTAAGCTTTCCGGTAAGAGTTCTATTTGGGTTTAATATCATGATTATTGTACATCAAAATGAAGAGTCTGTGTATTACACATAACACTGCCTTTCTCCATTATGCAACATTCATAATTTCATTACTTATTGCAAATTAATAGCTTTTGTAATTTAGAAGCTAATACATGCTTTTGGTTTAATAATACTTGGAAATAAGGAAAATGTAATTACAAAGGCTATGCTCCCCATTAACTTGTTTGTACACTAGACTGTGTCCAGTCTTAGCAGTAATGTCATCATAATTTTCCAATGAACTGAAGATAGAGAGAGAAATGAGCACTGTGTCAATTTTAGCCTTAGCTGCAGGAAGAGATTAGCTTTTAATCCACAAAGATATGTTCCCAGCCCTGCTGTTTGAAGTATTTGGTTTCTCTGTGTTCAGACACTCTCTATCACTCAGCAGTATTTGCTGGTGCCTCCCTCAGTAAAGCAAATCTCAGCTCACGCAATTCAGAAATGGAGGAAAGAGACAGTGCTTAAATAGGGATTAGCTAAACCTTTAGTTAGTATAACTAGCATGCATATTACTTCGTATTTATTTATTGGTAGCATATACTGATCACTCCTGAGAAACCACCACATTTCTCCTGAGTCAGGGCAATTTTTCCACCTGAGCCTTCGACTCAGAATCACAGAGGCATGCAGGACAGATGGATTTCTCTCTTCTGCTAAAGATGTCTGCGACAAGAGAGTAGAGTTTCTTTCTTACTGATCTCCTCTTGTCTTTCAACTGTTAAAACAAGTAGGGTCATAACAGCAGAAGGGAGCAGGGCTTCCAGCAACCCCATGAACTCTCCTAAATATAGAAACCACCTTGATGAGAAAAGCAGCAGAACAGCTTGCACTGCTAATAGCTTCCCTCTCTGAGAAGTGAGCATTCACACATCTGCTGTGAATCCCAGCAGGCCAGAGCTAGAAGAAGGGGTCATATAGATTCTTCTATACTTAATAAAGTCTTTAGGATTCTAAACACTTGGACTGTGAGAGAAATAGGCAGCTTTGAATACACTTACAACTCTGAAACAACTAAGATATCATCCAAGTGAAAAGGCGCTTTCACTCCCAGGGACCTTAGGAAATTAATAACTCATCCCATAACCATGACTATTCTTGGAGCAATGCACGGGCCAAACACCCCTGTGTACTGCTGATGTGCCGTGCCTCTCTACAAAGACCTTCAAAGTTGCTCTAAAATGAGGTTTTACCTGAAATCTATTTATATCAGAAAAGGTCTATTTTTGAGATGTGGGGTTTATATCTGAAAACTGACATCAGCAACCTAACTGTAGTTGCAGAACATGATATGAAGTATTTAGCACGATGAAACTATGTTAATTGTGTACCAACAAACACTTCCCTTTTACATGTAACGCTGGGTTAGATTTCTCTACATTTTGTATAGCATGGATTAAGTTCTGATGTGAATTCCAGATTTTCAGGCTGACCCAGATCTGAATTTTCCTTTTGTTTTTTGGTGAAAAGGATGAAATTTTTATCAGAATTAGTACAGCATATATGATAGAACTGTAAAATCAACTTACACCCTTCATCCTTTTCTGGTGAGTTTGCCCATCACATATTCATGAAGTGGTTAGTTTTGTAGAAGTAGAGATTCAAGTACAATTTGCAAACTAACTGCTGTTCATTCGAGCAAATGTTTGCTGAAAGACAAGCTACATCTGACCAAAAGACACATTACATTGAAAACAAGTGCATAAAAAGCATAAAAGTGAATACACCAGTCTTTCTTAAGGTTAAGGTACATTTTGATGGCCTGAATCTATCCTTAACTATATATTTAACCATCTTTTCTAAGCACTGAAATTTAGCTTAACCTCACTTACATTAATGAGGATGTGATAAGTAATATCAACTGTGAATCCACACTGAAAATCTGAGCTGAAGAAAGCAGAAAATAACCTTTTAAAGCTAGAAGGTAAGGGTGAAAATGAAGCTGCTTTTGTGTAGAATTGGCAGTTTAACCTTATGCAGCTGGGCCTGTGAATTTTTGCCTTCGGCTAGAAGACCACAAGATGAGGAGTTTTTTTTTAGAAGGCTGAAAATACATCGTTACAAAATCCAGTGGGTCTGTATTGACTTTGCTAGTTTCTCTGTTTCTTCAGCATCTTGTCTCAAGACCTCTCCTTGTTATGGAAACATATACACAAATTGGTGTATGGTAATAATTACCTAGAATAACTTTTGCAAGAAATTAATTTTATACAAGAAAACAATTTAAATAATCAAGAAAAATGCCAGATTTTTCTTCAGACTTCCAAACTACCCTAGGCACCTTTTCTAAACACTTACTCCCCTTTCACTGAAAGATTGAAATAGTGTTAGCGCCAAGAGGTGATAAAAATAGTTTTAAGGAAAACCAACTATTACCGTATTATTTTCTTAATTCAGGGTTCTTAAGGCTCATCTTCTAACATAATAGTTAAAATATTTAGCTGGTTTAAGCTCATGTTATGCTATGAATTGGAAAACTTTCAGCTTATCCGTGATTCTTTTGGTTTACAATTTACAAAGTATTTCAGCATATGAATATGCAAAACCTTTTCTGAGGAATCAGATGCTATTTCCAAAAAAAAGAAAAAAAAAAGTGTCATTATGCAGGGATTAGTTCTGTCTCTTCTTATCTCATGGTTGCTCTGCATGGGCTTTTGCTCCTACTTAATTTAAACATTCTTTCCAAAAGCTGATTTTTTAAGAGTCTAATTTTCTACCTGCACAACAGGAAGATAAATTGTCTGTCTTAACACTAAGGACATTTAAGGGTTAAAGGAGCTTCAAAGTTTTATTCTGTAGCATTAAAACTCTGAAGAAATTTAAAACACATGGGAATACACTGGAGTCTTATGAGCAGACTTATGGAGTCTTCCAGCAGTGAGCTGGAAAATGTTTTTTGCTTCCTGAGCATAGTCCTTTCCATTGCATTAAAACTATCTTCTCTCTCCAAATATATCAAGAAAATATAGTTGTCTGTTTATGGGATATATTGAACTGTTACTGCCAAGAATGCTTATACTCAGTACTGGGCTGGGTACAGCTTATTTTTCATCTAGCACCCATGTACATCTGTCTTTTTATTACAAACATCTTTGCATTACCCAGAAAATATGTGATAAGTTCTGGTGGCAGAGGACATGAACACTTTTTAAAGAATTCTTTTCATTTCATTATTTATTTTCTGGAGATGATATGAAGCTGCTGGAGAATTCTCAGATTTCTAACAGTTAGTCTTAATAAAAGATGTATTCTACTTCTGTAGGGTTTTTATATTAATAATTAAGACAAATGCAATAGTAAGTCCCTTAGAAGGAACACTTGTCAAATAGTTTAATATTATCTATTCTGAAGATTTCAGTTGAATCCAGTTAATACTGGAGTGTGACAGTGGAGGACTTTCAGCTGATGCTTTTGAAATTGTAATGAGTACTTGTGTCCATATGCTGTCTAAGCCAAGTTCCTCTGTCAGAAATGAAAGAGATAGGAACTTTGCCAGTCATAAAAAGCCAGATTTTACATTTAAGTTGTTAATCCTGTGCTATCATTCATTACATGTAATTAGTTTCTTAATTGGATCTCCTCCAAATCTTATCTGTTCAAAGTTTAGCAACCTCTTGCTGTTGAGACCAGCGGAGTCCACTCTTCACTTCAATGTATTCACCTTTTCCAGGTGTTATCAGAATTTCAGTAATGAACTCACTGAGACATACCTAACACAGTATCACAAAGTGAAGAATGTGATGGCTCAACTTGAGTGCCATTAACCATGCTTAAATGAAACAGTTTATTAACAATAACAAAATTTTATTAATGTAGATAGGTAGTTTTCAAAGTCTTTTTCTGCTTTCTTGTAATAATGTGAGTCCCTCTACAGTGAACAGGCAGACTGGCAACAGCCTGTATTTCCTATTATCTTTTTAAGAATCCCTGTGTCTGTTTAATTCTTAACATCAGAGATATGTTGGTTGAAATCCATTGACTGAATAAATAAATGAAGAAGACAGGAGACATCTGATTAGAAATGTTGTAAGGAAAAAGAATGTACGTAATGGCCAATGAATTTATTTTAGGCTCATTGTTCTGCTGCAGGACCGTACCCAAGTCTGCAAACTCCAAATGCATAAGCTTATGTAGAGATAAAGCTGCAAACAGATGAAGACTTTTCAAGGCCTTGAAAAACTGTTCACCTCTGCATTTGTACTTTTTGGATGGAAAAATAACTCATCCCTTTAAAAAAAGACACAGTGTGAACATCAATGCATGAAACTTGTGGATAATAGAACAATAGGTTTCAGTACATAAATGTGTTGTAAATTCACTTGGATACCTTGCTTGCCATGAAGTAAGATCTGCCGTGTAAGTTACTGATTCTTGTATCCAGACATTACTAGCTCACCTGCTCACTTGAAAGTCAGCTTGGTGAGCTTTGTCACTTCCCTCAGAGGTTGGTTATTGTAGTTCGTAATAAAATCAATGCAAACTCCATGAGGCTGTTTAAAATAACCCTAAAACATATTGCATTTCAAACAGTAGCTCAGTCTTTTTGTGATTTTATTTTTCTGCATACTTCTAGAACCAACAGTTTTTCCAATACAAGTAACTATGAATGCTGTTTAGGTGTTTTGCACTTACACTACACATTGTGCGCAATTTGCAAATAAAGTTGTTCAGAAAGCAATGCAATGATCATTCTTTTCCTACTGTTAAAGTGCAGTTGCATACAAAGGCATAGATAAATCTAAGTGTGTAGTTGTGTTATAGATGCCTGTCATTTTAAAATTTTATCAAGATGGACACTCAGTTCATCATCTGTCCATCAGTTGCCTCAGTCCAGAGGAGCTGATATATGACAGTAAAACTTACATTATTTTGGAGGGAGGAGAGGGACAGAGAAAGAAGATTATCTAAGGAAGAACAATGCAGAGCAAATGATTGATATAATATCATGGTTGCTAAGTAAACGTAAACAAATGGCTTCATTTAATAGGCAGTTCTATTGATCAAAATATGTCTTCTTCATGTGTAATAGGTGTATGTATTCCTTAGTATGATTTATAGCAGAGTTTTCATTCCTGCTGCACTCCTATATCAAGAGACAATTGGTCACATGTTGATCTATCATTTTAATGCAGTGGAAAAGCATCATCCTGCAGAACTGGTAAGTGAAGATTTTGAGGAGAGTGCCTCAGCTGAACTAAAAAGCAGTGAACAATAACTTGCAATTCTATTTGAGGTACCTTGGTAGCTTTGAAGACATCCTCTTAATGACAGTGACTGAATGACAGGAAAAAGTTGAAGAGCCACTTACAGGACCTGTCTATGAATGACAGAGTAAAACCTTGTGAAAACTGGAACTGGAGCCCTTTGCCCAGCTCAGGCTGGATGTCCTGGGATGGACATGCCTCTCCCAGGGCAGATTCACAGTCACCCTTTTGAAAATCAGAAATGGGACTGGAAGTACACACAGTGTTTGTTCAACCAAGATATGGAAACAGATAAAAGGTCTGTAATTCCAGATTTTCTGGACAGAAATAGGTGCTGCAACTTTGGAGAATGTCTCAATTGGACAGCATTTTGAAGATCTTGCTGAAGACATTTTCTCCTGTGGCATAAAATGTGTTTTGTAAAAGTATTAATTTTTCTAATTCTGTCAAATTTGTATCTCAAATTGTTTTGTTATTCTTAATACTTTCTGTGTGACAGTAGCATTTTTATTTTTGACAGGACTTAAAAAAAACATTTTAAGACTTTTCAAACAGGCTTATTTTCTTCATATTTCTATGATGAAACACAATTCTAACAACACCATCTAGGTGCATATTTTGTTGATTATTTTTATACTTCTGTTGGCTAAGAGTAGGATAAATTTGACATAATTGGACAAATTACATTTTCTAAAATATAATTCTATTTTTTCTATCATCCCTTTCCCTAGTAAGTATAAAGTAGAATCTGGTTATCTCAAAGATTTAAAGGAAAGTTGTGAGTTGTGATGGTTGAATGTAACATTTCACAAATTAATTTCAGTGTTTGCTATTCTCATGCATTTTAGTAAGTCCCAGTTACTTACAACCACTGCTCTAGAAAAAATATGTTATCAAATTATTGTAAAAGTAATGCAAATGTAGAAATTTCCTACTTTTTCATTTTATTCACAAGAGAAAAAGCAAGCAGATATACCATATTAATTAAAAAAACCTAACAAAATTTATTTTACAGAAACATAATGTGATGGAGAATAGAAGATATTTATAGGAAAAAATCAAACTTGAACTAGGACTGATCTGCTTTTAGAATATCTTGTGCAGGAATAGATGGGATGATGTTCTGTTTTGTGGTTTAGTGAACAATGATAGATTTCAATACTAAGCAAAATAGTAAATCAATAAAAAGATCTCAGAGACACTCTATATTTAAAAAATGGCTGTTGTGCTTGAACAATTTATACTGTTGTTCTAAGATGTTCTTAGTCAGAGTTCCTAGGGATACAATTATGTATTCTTACCCTTTTTCCCTACAGGTAAGTATTATTCTCTCTCTAGGCTAAAGGCTTTTAATCTACAGTACAGTTTCAGTCAAAATTTATGAGAACAGACAATAAAACATTTTGAGGTAACATGGCAAGACCCATGCTTTCTTATTTTTCTTTCTTACTTAATGGCTTGTGCTTTTCTGGCAAGGAAATTAGGAATTTGTCTTCCACTTCAGCCAGACTGGACAGTATTTACTGTCACTCAGTTCATCTCATATCAGCCTTCTTACTCATGCAACATAGTAAGCCCTTCACTTGCTGAGCTTAGCATATTATGTAGCCACATAACCCAGCTAAAATACCTTATCAGGCAGTGTGCTTTGCTTTGTCTCTTTGTTGTACAGGTGTAAATTGCTTTCCAGAATGCACAGGAGTACCAGACAAAATGAATAGATATCAAAGATGCACAGCATCATAGTGTAAAGAACATAATTCATGCAACAAACATCCATTTAAATCAAGAATGTGAAAATGCATACAAGACACTTCTGTTTCACTGAAGTCCTGGAATAGTCCTGGCTTTGCAGAATTAAGAGGCTGTTATTAAACATTCCCTGCATCACTTTAGTTCTGGTCCTCTGAAGCAATAGTTAATATTTCTACCAAGTACAGAGACATTAGCAGGGAATATTAAAATGCTTAAAATGCAACCTAGAAAATCATGCCAGCATATGGACTGCTGAGATGGCTAAAAAAAGGCCTAATTCTCTATAAAATGGCTTCAGTGGACAGTGAATGACGTTTCTCAGTTCCCTGCAGCAGAGCCTTTTGTGGCCTTATAGCATTTTGCTGATACTTTTTAGACGGAAGTTTAACTGTGAAATATATAAAAATAATGTTATTTTACTCAGTTTTGGAAATGGATAGTTAGCTGTAAGATCTGTGTAAAAAGAGAATTGCAAAGAATTCAAAATCAAGAATCAACATAGTGTCACAATCCGCTATTAATACAGAGCAGGGGTCGTGATTGTTCGTTCGATCTCAAAGGTGCAAACAGGCAAAATGCAGGGAAAAAATCAAAGTTTATTCAACAGCAGCAATGCATTTTATTAAATGCCAACAATTCAATTGCAATAGAGGGGGAGAGATATAGGAAACAAAGTAGAGAAAGAGGAGGATGGGAAAACAGCTACCAACAGACAAGACAGGTGTCCTCATGGGCCAGCCAATAGACAAGTCTTCATCTGTGGGGAGATCCCAAGGGTCTTCTCCAGAGGCTTGCTTTTTATAGTCCTTTCCGAGGCGAGTGGCCTCTGGCCAAAAAAGGTAGGAAGATTGATGGATCATTGTGAGGTGCTCTGGGAGGCAGGAGGGGTCAGCCAGTACATGCAGTCTCTGGCTGGTACCGTCACAGTTCAGTAATCATGTGCCTGCACCCAATAAGCATCCATCTCAGTCAGGCCAGGAAACCATTCTTCAAAGTCCATCTGAGTGGGTCTGCAGGGCCATGCGGCGATCAGGAGGGAAAAATGAGGGAAACTTTGAACCAACCCTTACACATGTAAATTATTGAAAGAAACAACATGTAAATTGACTGAAATTCTTCTCAAATTTCAACTGGAACCTCCTTTTCTTTGGTTTGGGGGGGATTGAGTCCCCAGGATAGAATTCCATGCATTTTTTCAAATTTTACTTCTGAGTTGGTTGTGAGAGACTGAAGTGTTAAGTGGTCAATGCTTCAAACAATTGGCCTTTTGAAAAGTCAGAGGCTGCTTTGCTGATGATGTGTAAGGTAATAGTCCAGGGGCAGAGGGGATAAGCACCAGAGGATGAGCATCACAAATCAACCTTTGCTTAGCAACAAGCTAGGATTTAAGCCAGATAAGGGAGAAGGCTGATAAGAAGCAGGTAGTGGGATAGTGCTTTCTATCATGCCAGTGTCCTCCCTGCAACAACCTGATCAGGCGTGAAACTCCCCCCTCCTGCCCAGGGGCAGACTGGGACAGTTACTTGTGAATATGAAGGTATACAGCTCTTCTGATGGGGCATAACTGGCTCAACTATGCTCATGTGAGAGGCAGCTGTCATGTCTTAGAAGGTGCTTGGTGGTTCCCATAAACCTGAAGGTGTATAAACACACTGAACTCTGTATTTTTGTGGGCTTCCTGTGCCCCTGACAGATCCAGACTGTAACCATCCCTTCAACCAGCAGACATTGAAATTACAGCCATCAGGCCTCATCCCTGACCCATGGGTGGTAACATCTTTCTACTCTTATTCCTTCTCCCCATTTCTTTCTCTTTTGTTCTCTCTTTCTTCTCCTAACTTCTCAAAATATATTGTAAACCAGACTAAAAAAATCCCAGTCAATATGTTAATTAGTGCCAAGTGTCTGATAAGTTAAAGTTGGCTAAGTTTAAGTCTGGTAAGTTAAAGTTTGTGAAATGCCTTACTCTGTCTGGATGCTGTTTAAAATTTGCCAAGTACCTTTTTCTACCTTAATGTTCTAAAGTTTGCAAATAAAATTTGCCATTGAATGTTCTGAGAATTTTGTTGTTTCTCCTGTGCACTGCTCAGAGTGAATCAAACAACCTTCCTCAAAACCATCTGAGCAGACCAGGGCGTAACACTGAAAAACTTGAAGATCAGAAAAGCAGAATTCCTCTTGCTGTGTTGAGTCTAGCAAAAAGATATAAAAATAAACAAACAGAAGGAATTGTAAGTCTAAACTTTGCAAGTACTGCAGAGCTGACAAAACCAAAGAAGTCCTTCTGTGACACTGCAAATATTTACTACCCAAGTGATTCTTACGTTTTTAGTATGATGTGATTTTCAGAAGGCTGGTAAACCTCTCAAATGCAGTGTGTCCTTGTGTACTGGCAATATGCCACCAAAGTGTCCAAGTGTGTGTTATGGCTGCTTTTTCTCTGCAGTGGAGGGCTGCTCAGGAGAGGTGATCTTTGAGTCTTGGAGAATTTAGAGGAGGCAGAAATAGGAACCATTTGGAACTTGATTGGCCTTGTCCTTTTTTCCCCCCACTAAAATTACATAAAATGAATATCAAAGAATTTAGGAACTTCACAGGTAGAAATGTCAGAATTTGTCCAAATACCAAGGCTTGGGGTTAGTATCTTGATTTCTGTCTGTGAGATGTTGCACAGTGATTTGTGTCATTACAAATATACACCATAAAATCAATATAAACAAAAATACTAAACCCAAAGTAAGGCATGGACATGAGACACAGAAAAATCTAATGATTTTATTATATTTGTTTAAATTGCTTTGCTGTAAATTGTTGGCTTTTTGTTTTCATGTATTTTTTATTATTTTGTCACTACAATTATGAATTGTATCCACTTTTTATGTATAAGAAAAAACGCAGGCTTGTATAGACATGAACAGACTTGTCACTGCTGTTACCTGCTTGCTAGGAGTGTAAACTGACAACATGTTCAAGCCTTGTCCAGACCTGGTGGGGGCTTGTAGTCACTGCTACCTGAATGGTAGCCAATGTGTTCGGGCTTGCTTGGGCTTGTGCCCCAGCACAGTAAGCATGACACGACCCCACCAGAAACTGCCCATAGAAGGGGCAGTGACCAGGGGTAGGACGGATGTGTTGGTAGAGCACAAACTCCCTGCATCCCCAGTGCTGCTTGCCCGTTCCTTATCAACAAATTAATAAATTGCCTTATGGATTGACCTACCCAACTGTGGTGAGTAAATTTATAACGTGTGCAACTGAATGAAACTGCCAGGATGAGATTCTTATGTCATCAGGGGTGGGCTTGACCACTGTCTTGTTCAGAGAAGACAGGCTTGTCCCATTTTGTGGTAATTGCAGGGAGGTAAGGAAAAAGTAGGAGGAAATATGGGGGACTGTTAAGTATAAAAGAAAGACAAAGTAGTGCCATTTCACCTGGATGATTAAACTCAAAATATGGATGAGACTAACAGAAGCTGTCACATCTACCAGTCCTTATTTTTCTCTGGATTCAAGTTCAGCCTTTTGTCAATAAACTGTATGGAATAATTTCTAATTACAACACAGCTGTACAAGCCTAAGACTTGCTATAAGCACCCTTCATTTGTTTAACTCCAAATATATACTCATCCAGTCAAAGAATTGGTGATGTTTGAGAGATTCTGACTCTAGAAAAGGCAATGAATGGCAGGAGCAGATGAGTTTCTTTGCTAAATATGAAATTGTTTTCATGAAAATGCATTAAAAAAAAAAGCAAGAGTAGGGCTCACACTATATCTCACTTTCTCATGCATATTCTTGAGAGACAAATGGCAAGATGGTTTAGAAAAAACGTTTCAGTGATAACAGGTAAGTCAACCTGTATTTATACAAGAAGTACTTTAAGAGTTTTGATAATCTTTAAAATGCCAAAGGACCTCTGTTGTTCTTACTTTGTCTGCATCAAATATCCCAGGTGCTTGTTCATGTAGGTTTGAATACCCTGATCCCCATGGGCAGTTCTCATTGCCACTTAATTTGGATCTTTTAGCAGTCAAAGGGTACCTTTGATATGAAAGGATTTTCTCACACATGCTATGGAATAGTAATTAATTTGTACTAATTTTTAGTGATCTGTCTGTTTTTAACTCTTAGTTAAAAAAAAATAGCTCAACCCAGGCTAATATGGGCACAACTGCACCTGTTTTTGCTTTGTATTCTTGTGATGAAGAAGGAAAGAACAGATTTATTATGTACTCCATCTCTGGTTAAGTAGATGATGAAGGCTTAAAATAGTTAGAGAAGTGGCTACTGTACCAAAGCTGCAGAAACAGGCTATGGACGTGGATCAGATGGAGCAATGAAAATAATATCAAAGTTGTTTCACAAAAGTTTGGCAATTCTGCACAGTTTAGGCCATGTCTGAAACTTAAAGTCCTGTCAGGACTAAATTTCATTAATATCTAGAATTTTCATGCATTGCAAGTGATGTCTCAAGTTTTCTCTCTAATTCTGTTGTTAAAATGCTGTGTGTTTTGCTTTTAAATTAATCTAAGGTATTCCAGGTAAAAGTGATTGTCTAAGACCATCTTTCAATTTTTTCCTCCGTAATACATGTATCTGTATCCCTTTTATGGAGAAGGATGACACAGTAGTGATAAGTATGGAGGTTTTACAAAGTTGAGGTTTAAGAGAAATAATCCTACAAAACTTCAAATTTCTCCAAATCTTCATAACAACTAAATGCAGTTACACAAATATGTTCCCAGAAAAAGTGTATAAATTAATCATAATTTACTTACAAGTGTCAATAAGTTCTGCTACATTATTTTGGTATTATTCATCTGGGATAAACATTATAGCGCTCCAGTGGATTTTTGTTTCTCTGAGTTAAACTCTGGCAATTAAAAAAGACTGTGTACTCTCACCTCAGAAAGATAAATAACAGTATGCTGAGAATAAAGTGATAGGCACAGCTTGCCCTTCAACACAAATCAGCATCTAGGCTTTTGTGGACATCAAGAGACATGATTGGACACCTCAAGCCCAATAAATATCATGCTTGATATTTATTACAGAAATCTGCCTGAAATGCAGCTGTGGAAGATGTTGAAGATGTCCTTCCAAGTCAAAGTTCATTTTGAGTCCAGTCTATTTTCTTATTAGAGGAGATCGGGGAATCTTTACAAAGCCTTTTTCATGAAATCACAGTTACAAGCTGGCTTTTTGGCTCAAGTAACTCATTAATGACATGAAAAGGAACAGCAAGCCAGCTCTTTGAGGAAATTATGTGGTAATGATAAGCTGCCTAATCCTTCAGGAGAACAGTTCATTTTGCAGAACAGATAATTTACAAGTAGTTGAAAGAACACCATGAAAGCCCCTTGAAGATTGGCAGCTGACTGCCATTCAGAGGGATGGGTTTTTGTTTGTGTTTGCCAGCCAGTCTAGGCTATCAGCCTACTAACTCTCACAGTGCCTTATAACAGCTCTATGTAGACCCATTCAGAGCCCTTGATCACACCAGAAAGAGAATAAAGAGGCCTCCATACTCATGCAAGGAGGAAAGAAACCAAAGCATCTGCTTCTGTGAAAGCAAATCTGGGTATCTGCTGACAACTCTTTACAGCTGCCCCAGCAATGACATGAAAAACAGAAGTTTAAATACCATTCCTGATCTCCACGCCTACTTTCATTACTCAGCAATGAAATAGCTTCATGTAAGCTGCAGCTGTTTTGTGTTTGGGAAAAGAGTAGATAGCCATCAAACTGCTGAAGTCCAGGGTGGGCCAAAAAGCTCAGAAAAATGTGGCATTCATGTGAATCTCTTGAGAAACTAGGTTTGTTGCAATCCAGCCACACTGTCAGGTTTACAGTTCTGTTATGAAAGGTGCAGGCATTAAAATAGTGATAATGAAGAGTAAACTAGCTTCATCCAAAACCGGGATTTCCCTTCCAAGCAAGGCAAGATCGAGCAGTGAAAGAGAAAACCATCTCTGAATAGCAGAAGGAAAAGGAAGCTATGACATAACCTTCCACAACTTTACATGCACCCTGTACTGGCAAAGCTTGTGCATGGAGAGCACAAGCAAAGCTCTTCAAGGGTCTCTGATATGTCTGTATTAGATCTCTGTGGAGTGACTTGAGATGCCAAATAAGTGACTTAATGCCAAATAAGTTAGGAAATGCTAGACTAACCTG
Organism: Toxostoma redivivum; assembly: GCA_013397375.1. Classification (NCBI taxonomy): domain Eukaryota; kingdom Metazoa; phylum Chordata; class Aves; order Passeriformes; family Mimidae; genus Toxostoma; species Toxostoma redivivum. Next base: position 18,564 of record VXBI01012463.1, on the reverse strand, counting down.
TTAATGAAGTCCAAGAGAAGGAAAAGACATTGACCCTTAGATCACAGGTTTTTTTGTAGTCCTACATTTTTTGATGAACTTGGTAAAGGATAATAGGCTCCCATCTGGTTTATTGAGGAAGAAAACATGGTATGTGCAACTGTGGCTGAACTCATACTAAGCAGAGCTGCAAAGGGCAGAGGCTTTCACGGAAGTTCTCCCAGACCTGTTAGTTACAGTTTGTATTCCCTGCAGTTACAGTTGGAATATACAATATTCCCCCTGCCAAACCTTTCACCCCTCCAAGGACACTGCAACCAGGCAGGAAACCAGTAGCCTTCCTCCCTGGCCTAGCCACTTGAAGGATTACAACCATTCAGTTGTGACTGAACAGGGAAACACATCTGGTCTGCCACCTCTTACAGGAATATGGTGCCTTACAAAACTGTGTGGACTGTTTCCCAGATACTTCTTGTGCTCTTAGGTTACCTGATTTGCCTGTGTGCTCCTCCACTCTTCACCACTCATTAGTGACTATAAGGAAAGGCATCAGTGGCATCACAGTGAGCACGAGTGAGCAACACTGACTGGGTATGCTAGCCCACTAATTTCAGGTAGCAGCCAATAACATTGTGTGCACCAATGTTTTTGACAAAAAACCCAAACAAACGAACCAAACCAACCAACCAACCAACCAGACAAACCCCAGTCTAGGAAGAAGTCATACAATGAGGATGAATACTCAAAAAGTTATTGTATAATAGAAAGGTTTCCAGGCCATTCTGCCCCATGAAAATGCATACAATAGTCCATGGGTTCAGATCCAAGTTTTCAAATGAATGCTATGTAATTTCGTGTGTCATTTGCAGTAACAGTTTCATCATATGAAGTGAGCAAATCTGACTCCACTGAAAAATCTCTTTGCAGCAAGGGCCCTAATACAGTCAGGAATATCAGTGTAGAGAGAACACAGGCTTGCTGATAAAACTCTAAAATTTAAATGAATTGGTAAGCACATGATGGTTGTATTTCAGGAGATGGACAGATGCATGTCCTTCTTAGTCTAGATAGTAAGGGTCTAGAAGAAGCGTCTGGTCTGAACTCTGATGAGCAGAAATCTGGCCTTGTGCCATGCTGTGTATTGCAGCAGAGCACACAGTTTCACACTGCTGAGAGTGAGGAAAGCTTAGCATAAATTAACTTTCTTTAAGTTTTCCAGCATCTAATCCAAGAAAGAATGTCAAAGGCAACATGAAAACAGTAGGCATTATTTACCAGAGAGTGAGCGGTTTCTTGGTGGGCTGTGTTTTTGCCATGTAGATGAATGCATTTTTTTTCTTTCTAGTCAATATATCATTTTATGAAAGAACCTCTGAAAATTAGAGGAGAATGATTCCTTAGCTGTTTTTCCTCTCACTGAGCATATCTTATGCTGTGGATGGTGGATGAAATACAATTTTCTATGCCTTGTGCAAGAGTTGTAAGAGTGTCCACAGCATCCCAGGGGTCAGTGTGAAAATGCACATAATCTCCTGCAGCATAGGCACAGAAAATCTGGTGAGGGCCGTTTTGGGTAAAGGATTTTAAAAGGGTTATTTTGTGAAAGGAGGTTCCTGTGCATGTTGATCAGGAACAAGTGAATCAGATAAGTACACTCTGGTGTTGCTAGTGTGTTAGGGAAGTTGTGGCTACTGATGCTGCAACTCCTGCAAAACCATGGCACTGTGCTTGGAGAACTTGCATTTTATACCTCATATCTCTTTCCAGTGCATGGCTGTGATGTCAACTGGCCAGAAAAGAACAAGTGAAGGATGGGAAATAACATATGAGATTAGCTTGGTGGCTGTGCCTCTTAGTCTTAGGGATTAGGACTAGACAAGACTCCTCTTGAGTTTAAGGCCCAGTTTGTGATTGCCAAACCTGTACTGACTTCTGATTCTTTATTTTTTTCTACTAAGGTTTTCCATCTTTACTGTCTCTAAGCATCAAAAATGATGTGTACTGCGGTTCAGATTAGAAGGATTATGTACAACTCCCATTGCCAGTCCTCTGAATTTGGAAAACATCCATAATGGAATTAAACAGAAAAAGAATATTTAAGAAGTGACAGAAATGCAAGAGAGAAGATTCTTCATGGATATTTTCCAAATTACTCTCTGAGAGATTAATTCTGATGTTGCAAATTCCCTGTGAATGTACCATTTCCTACAGAATTCAGTTTTTCCATGACACTGAAAAATAAGTGTCATTGCTGTAAAAACTAAACTAAACCATTCTGATGTGGGCATGATGTTTATAGCATTAGGGTTTAAATTTAACATGGTACATTTTACTCTGCTATTTATTATTCCCACTCTGTGGGATTTTGGCACATAGTTTACTCTCGGTGATTTACTTTATACAGGAGATCATCTGTAGTTTATTTCTGTATTGTGCCTGTTTTAACTCATAATTGAAAGTAAAAGCAAACTAGCACGACTGTATGAAAAGGACTCAGTTGTGAGATCAAAGAGAAGTGATGGAAGCAATGCTTACCTGGTAACATTATCTCTAAGGTGCAATGCAGTGCAAGATTATGTTTTACTAAACCACTCTCCATCATATTCCTGGATAACTGGGGAAGTCTCAGATGGGCTGACTGGCCAATGTGACATGAATCTACAAGAAGGGCCTCAGGGAGAATCCAGGGAACTACAGGCATCTCATCTTGCCCTTGGTGCCTGACAAGGCTTTGGAGCAGATAATCTTGAGTGTGATCACATGGCACATGACACCTAACAGATCAGGGCCAACCAACAGGTGTTTAGGAAAAGCAGGTCCCGCCTGACTAACTCCCTGATCTCCCTTTACTTTTTAAAAAAATTATTATTTCACAGAACATTATGAGTTGGAAGGGACCCACAAGTATCATTGAAACCAATTCTTTTTACAACTAGGTGACTCACCTAGTGAATGTGGGAAAGGCTTTGGGTGCTGTCTACCTTGACTTCAGCTAAACTTTTGACACTGTCTCCTGATAGCATTCTTCTGGAAAAGCTGGCAGCACATGGCTTGAACAGGTTCACTCCTCACTGGGTTAAGAACTGGCTGCACAGCTGGTCCAGAGAGTAGAGGTGAATGGTTCTGCATCCATTTGGTGGCAGGTCACTAGTGGTGTTCCTCAGGGATCAGTGTTGGACCCAGTGATGTTTAACATCTTTATTCATGGTCTGAGTGATAGGATTGAGTTTATCATAAGCAAATTTGCGGATGGCACCAAATTGGATGAGAGTACAGATGTGCTGGAGGGCAGGAAGGCTCTGCAGAGGGATCTGGAAAGGCTGGATGATAGGTGGCTCAAAGGTGGGACGTTCAAGAATGCCAGGAGCTGGCTCCTGTCCTTGGGTCACAAAAAACCTCTGAAAAGATACAGGCTGGGGAAAGAGTGTCTGGAAAGGGGCCCAGCAGAAAAGTGGGGACTGGGGTGCTGGTCAGCAGCAGCTGTCCATGAAACTGCAAGTGCCCTGGTAGCCAAAAAGGTCAACGGTGTCCTGGCCTATATCTGAAATTGTGTGGCCAGCAGGACCAGGGAACTGATTCTCCTGTTGTACACAGCACTGGTGAGGCCACAGCTTGAGTTCTATATCCAGTTCTGGGCCCCTCAGTTCAGGAAGGACTTTTATATCAAATGATGGTTCTAATTTGGAAACAAACCTCAAGCATATAGCAAACAATGAAAGATCAGTTCCCACATAAGATGTCTTGCTGCAAAAAGGAATGTGGATCAAGATGAAGAAGTAATAGCTATATGAAAGAATGAGTAAGAACTGAATTTGAGGAGTGGTGATTTCAGTAGCCACTGACCAGTGGATTTCCCCAGGGTATTGAAACATTTGAGTACTACCTTTTTGACTATTCCAGAATCAGAAAATCAATTGCTCCTGAGGCTAAAAGTGTATAGGATAATGTAGTACTGATCTGAAGTAAAATGACATCCAGGAGCTTAAATGACAGACTTCTGTTAATAAATTTTGAGTTCAAAGCATTCTGCAAATCTGGCATGTCTGATTTGGAAATCAACAGTTCTTTGCTTTAATCACTTCAGTAACAAAGAGTAATTACAAACTATTATTTCTGAAGGAACATTAAAAATATCAAAGCAAGTAAAGGAAGCATGAAATAAGCAAACAGTACAGAAAAGCAGCCATTATTATTTACTTCTTAGTTATGCAGGTGTTCAGGGAATACCTGGTATTCACAATTACACGCNTATGTTCCAGCTCACTAACTACTGCCTATATATATATATATATATATATTTAGGGCACATCAAAGACTGAACTGAAAGAAACAAATATGCAACTGTATGTTTTTGAACCAGAACTTAAACCTTTTCAACAGGAATTTCTAGAAGAGGCACTTCTAGAAATTTCAAAGCCCTAACTGAAGACATGAATATAGACACAAGTTAGTGGCAGAATTGTCAGGCAGCAGAATTAAAGTGCTAGCCCTTCAGTGCTTTAGTTTCAGACCTTTGAAAAAAAGATGGAGGCTTAAATGATTCAATGCATGACAAATTATGTTTATCCTTAATACAGAATATTTCACAAAATATTGTATGTCTTGTATTTAATACACTTTTGAAAAACTCAAGATTTTTCCATTTTGCAATGAAATAATCAATGATTGATCAGATCAATCAGATGGAACACTGAGAGAACATGAGGAAGTAACACATGCACATACGAAAGAATTCAGCAATTTTGGTCAGTGAACAGTTCATTGTTGGCCTGGAGATGTTTTCATTTATAGACTGATTTACTTTTTCAATATTTTGCTCTAGTGAAACAGTGGAGTAAGGGCAGTTGAGGAAAGCAGAGTATGGAAAATAATGAATAGAAAGATGGTTTGAATAGGCAGATGATTTAATGTTGAGTTGCTACTACCTTGTTCTTGTAACACAAAGAAAATCTTTCCAGTTATTTAACTGTAGCAAATGGCTAAATAATATACAAAGAGCTCTTTTTCATTTACCAGGCTGACAGACTGGAGAAATCATTGTCCAAGACGTTATTAATGATCAGAGCATACCAAGAATAAAAAACTATAGAACATTTTATGTTTGATATATTTGGCCAGACCTCATGTACAAAATGTGCCTTATAATGCTTCTTTCTCCTCGGTCATTCACTTGAATTGCTCTAAAAAGACCAGGCACCTGGCAGACCAAACTAAACATATCTGCTTTGTCTCTGTAGGCTGGAAAAGACGTAAGAATTAAAGGATCAGAAACTATAATGATTGCATCGGGAGGTATTTTGGGGGATCTCAATTCTCAGTAGCCTCATGCTACAATTGTTCCTTTAACTTTATGCAATTTCCCTCTCAGACCTCTGATTAGTCTAATCATAATTTTCTGCACCTTTCTGATTTTTTCAGGTCTTTTGTGAGTGCAAATAATTTGAATTGCATACCACTTTCTAGGTGTGATTTGATAGAGTATCTTTAATATTCCACTCCATCTGCTGGAATTATCCTCTCTTCTTTCATTTGTGCTTAAAAGCACATTCACCATTGCCTGTGAGCGAGACTGCAGGAGAAGATGTGATAGAATTTATGCTTTATAATGTAGTGATCCTTTGACTTGAAAGGAAAGCCATCACTAGTATAGTCCTGGGCACATTAAGGACAATGTTATTCTATGAACATAGAGCAAACCAACTTCATCTGCTTGCCATCTACTAGATCAGACCCATAAAGAAAGAATGATCAGAGACTAGAGTTTGAAATGTACTTGTTTTGCCCTGCTTACTGTTACCCAGACAGAGTCTGAATTTCCTTGGGAATTGCTGATTTCTGTAGTAAATTTCAACTTCAGTGTTTACTTCAGGGCTCAAGACTGAAAATATAACAAGAAATATCCATCAAGCCTGGAAATGCTGAACTCCAAGCAACATTAATTTGTAGGCATAGACATCACAGTTCAGAATGACTGCCCATGCAGCAGTCATTATTTTTATTGGGACACAGATACGGGTGAAACAAAGGTTACAGAGTTGAACTACCCCTTGCCAACTTCTAATAGTACAGAAGTAGACCACATTAGTGTTGTTTCTGCACCTATTGACAAAAAACCACTTCTTTAAGTTCTTCCAGACACCATTTTTTGCCCTTAGATTCATCATCTCCCCTCAGCCCTATATGGTATGGTGTTTTGGAACAATCCAAAGAAATAATCCAAGAGAAAGAGGCCAGTTTTCCGAAAGGATTTTGTTTTCCTCATGTAGTGATTTTTAAAAGAACTCAAATCAATGGTCAGTCATCAAAGAGTGACCAAAAAGTTCTTTTTACACAGCTGTGACTGAATTTGTAACCAAAAAGTTGCAGAGATAGTCAAAACCTTGTAAAGGATGTCAGTTTGATTTGATGAGAACATGGTTGAGTCCTCATGACTAAAAGGCAGAATTTCCCACTTGTGTCCAACTATAAACCCACTCACAGCTTCGCTGGCAGAGGTGGATCCAAAGCTACAAGGCTTAAAAAGAGGGTTTTTGCCCACCTCAGCCACACCTAAGGGTGACTGGGCAGGAGCTGTTTGCAGTAATGATCAAATGTACATGATTATCAATCACAAATGCTTCCGTGCTAAATGGACCCTGCCATGATAAGTCAAGGATCACAATTCTTTGATGACTGCAGGGTGGCAATGTATGATCCTGCAATCTCCTTCCAGACATGGTATTTCCATCTCCTACCATGAAAACAACTCTCATTTTTAGATAATCCTGCTCTAGGTGGAATTTCCAAGCTAATGGCTGTCCAGCACCTCTTTTTTTTACTCCCAGCAGAAAAAGCCTCCCATCTCCATCCCAACAGGCCAGGACTAACAGCAACCCTTTCAGCCTTTGCTGATACTACTCCAAATAGGGGTTCTGGGTTAAAAGCCTCCTTTTGGTAACACATGTAGATGTTAACATCTTCCACAAGAATCAGTGTAAGTTAGGGGTTCTGCACCAAGCAGAGAGAAGTAGAGGAAAAGAGGAAAGAAAGGAAAGCAAGCAGGTCCAAACCCAACACCAGGTTTCTGCTCATCATTAAACTTAAGGACAGGCCCAATCCTCCTCATTTCACTTGTATGAGAAAGTGAAATGATCTCTCACACACACTTGCACACTCTTGCACACTCCTCTTTTCCTATCACTGTCATAGACATTTATCCTTAGTAATTCTTCTTTAAATTCCTTAAATTTGAACTTCATACATTTCCAGATTTACAAATTAGTGTGTATGTGTGCTTTGTCAGATTAATTCCTGTTTAGCTTCATTTGATGAAAAAGGGAGTTGCTGAATTGGGAAGTGACAAAGATACGCTTCTTCATTTATAATAAAAATCCCATTTTACCAACAACTGGCTTTGGTCAGCCCTATAACAAATTTATGTTTATGCACTCGTGTTCCTATGTTTTATTTTCTGTCAAGTTAGATTCTCAATTAATGACTATTATGATCCTCATGCTTTTCTCATAGGGAATTAGGCCATTAGCCTATGCAATTGCTACTCTCAGTCCTAGAGATCCTAAAGTATTGGCACCTTTAGATCTAATTTCTCCAAATGTTTCTGTTTTGCCCTTTCTCTGAGTGTACATGTGGCCTTCAGTCACATGGAAAAGCCATATGTGCATTAAGTTGCACTGGGGTCCTTGCACTCAGAAGAGTAGGAGAAAAGCCTACCACTGCCATGAGTAGTAAATACTATCTTCTCTTAGTTTAAAGAAATTGGGGCAGAGGGAAGGAAATGTCATCCCCGTATGTGCCACTGCTGAAGCAGTCAACATGATTCACATAGGCAAGATGTAGGCTAGCAACACTCCTAGCTGGCCAGAGAATCAGGGTAAGTGTGCATACAATAGAAACTTTGATACGATTATGCTCTTTGTAAATAATTTTAGATGTCAACTCTGGGCTGGGTAAAGAACCCCTGTCTTAATATTTTTGATAAAGGATATAATATAACTCTTTTATTCTTCAGAAATTTTCTTAGGACTTTTTACTTAATTTAATTCTCAGAGTATTGTGTTTTACTAACTGAATGAGTGTCTGGCGTTTTAATATAGCCTTTGTTCAGACTCATGCAACTCAGTTATTACCCCTGGGAATATTTGCTGTTCCTCTTCTGTAGGGATGCAGAAAGAAATGCTTAATACATACTCCAGAACCTACATAACTTTTGCATTGCTTACATTTGAGAATGTAAGATTGATACTACTATTTTTAGTATCTTTCTCAAAAGATTTCTGATATCTTGAAAGGATCTGGTATCTTTCAATATTCTTACTGCAAAATAAGCACTATTCTTTTTCAACGTTTCAGAGCAATTTCAGCGTGACTGGCCTAGGGACACAGTTTATGCTCCATGGATTTCACTTAAACTCAGCTGAAGAAGTTCTCATTTTGAAGCATGAAACTGATAAAGCCATCTCTATATCAAAAATACTATGCCTACATGAGAAGGCATATGTTTTCATAGTTAACAGGTACTGAATCAGAGCAGTGCAGCCTAGTAAAGCGCACCAACACAGGACCCATGCAAAGATGCACAGGTTGTACTCGTTAATTCCCTCCATAATGCTTTTCATCCTTGTATCACATGCCCTGAGCCCAGATAAACTTGCACAAACACAAATTCACAGAGTGTAAATGGTATTTGTTGCCTCGTTTACTATCGCCACCATTACAGTTCCAAAGAGCAAAAATTCAAGCTGTAAGTCCCTGCTTGAACTTCCTGGTAAAGACATTCTACAGATCCTAAAGTGCAAATCCAGAATCTGAATTTATATTGAGGTTTACAGGTTTTTCTACTTTATCATATCAGAGAAGAAAGAGAGCATCTAGAAGAGAGATATAGATTCAGAACTACTGCTAGGTTCTCATTCTAAAGGAAAATGTTAGGTATAACTCACAGAAAAAGGGAAGCAACTAATCAAATTGTAAATTACATAAACAGGAGAGAGAACGCTCTCAGCATTTAATCTCTGATAACCTATGACCAGGTACATTCAGAATACTATTAATCAGATCAACTGTGCAAAAGGAAGACCTTCAAATCTGTGAGGCAGCTGTCCCTGGACAGTTTGTAAGTGCCTTGCAGATAGCAGGTAATCATTCATAGTATAGCCTTGATCATTATCTCAAATACTTGAGAAATTATAGAATGATTAAAACAATGTAAAGTCCCATTACTCATTTCACTGACTCCCACTTGTCTAATTCTTCTATCTACCTCTGAACTTTAGGCCTGCATGTTAGATTTCCCTTGGTCTGGTTAGTATTTATCCTGTCTTCGCTTGGGTTTAAAAATTTTCCATAGGCTAGTAATACTCCTTCTAAACTGAGAAATACAGCTATCCTTTAGAGGCAGCCATCATGACTGCTGCTAACAGAAAGTTTTTGATAGTCAGCACTTCATTCTGTTTTTCCAGAATTAAGTGAGTGATGCTTTAATTCCAACCATAAAAGCTTTTTTAATCTAGAAAAGAAAGAACAAAATATATGACACCAAATGCTGAATTTAAACTGGAATTGAGAAACACTTCATATAAACTCCCACCCATGTAGATGCTGTGCTTCCAAAGACAAAATAATATCATTACATCCCCTTTGTCTACCTTTGAACTGTTTGCTGAATTTTGTACTTTTTCAATTACTTTTTCCAGTTGTGCAAGAAGCAGAATTTTCCTAAGCACAGATATAGTGGTTCTTACACAATGCAATTGTGTAGAGAACTTTCTTCCAGCTCAAAAACGTGAGAAATTCTTCCACAGGTTGCTGTCATTTCAGTCCTTGTCCAGGGCTCCCATTCTATCTTTTAAAAAATCCGGGACTAGAAGCCTAATACTAGAGTGAAAAGCTTAAACACAGGATGTGAAATGTTGAGTGTGAACAACTTAGTAATTTGAGTTCTGATATGTTACAAAAATGTGGCTGTTTTTGGAGGGCATGGTGGAGTGTGGTTTTGGGGAGATATAAGATAACTTTGTCTCAGCAGGCTATATGACCCATTCTCAGTTTGAAATACTCTGTAATGAAAACTATCATTAATAGTGCATGCTGATTTGAAAATAATGAGATCCTTGGCTTGGCCAGATCAGGGGAAGAGTTACACCACCAGCTGTAGCACTAGTACTTGTAGCCCCAGCAATACTTTCACGATTATTTGATTTGTACTCATTATAAATCCTTATTTGCTGGCATAGTAAGTGTACACTTACACCAAAAAAGAAAATCAACACAAGTAATAAGAACATAACTAACAGAATACTAATTATATTTTCCCAATATACAGGCAAATCATCACATTCAAGTTTTTACGACCTTTGTTTCTGCTGAGCACTACAATTCTAAGGGAGCTACCACATGCAAGCAGTACTGGGCCAAATCCTTCAGTAAAGTCAGCAGAGTCCTCACTGCCAACTCCTTCAAAATTACCTCAGTTCCTTGCAATATGGAGCAAAAAATGAATAAACTAGTAAAAATTGTAATGGAGGTGAAGGGGAGTTGAAGGAAAAGAAGATATACCAGAAATTTAGTTTGCACTTCTGACACAGAACTTTTTGATTACTCACAAACAGAAGAGTGATATAGAAAGATGCTACACTTGGATTTGTCCAGGTGCTCTGAGTAGATGAGCCACGCATTTTGCAGCATCTGCTAGCAAGCAAGTGAAATAAAGTCCCAAGTGCTGATATAAATAATGAAATTTACTGGTTTTAATAATGTAATTCATTAATAGACATGATGCATTGAATATTGCTAAGGTTAAAAGTTTTATCCAACCATCTTCTGTTTGAATGAATTGTTTTATCTCTGGAACAGTCATTAATTGATGAAGTTATGAATGTTACTGTTTCATGTAATAAATGCTCCAGCATTATGGAATGTGAACATGAATTCACCTTGGTCTTCACCAGAGGTGTTTCTGTAGGCTCAGCTGATGCAATTTAGATCTGACTGAAGAATAGGAAAGGAAGGGATGATGTGATGTAGTATGTCCAAACTTCCCAACTTAAAAATGAGAATTGTGATGTTTGCAGGATGATGTTTTAACTTAAAGCTTCTGGGTATATATTAGGCTAATAAAACCAATCAAGATTCAATCTACCAGTTCTGTTCTGAAGTATATTAATTTGGTCTTGGAATTCTATTTACAGCTGACATTGATATGAACACCACCAAATTAAAATCTTAAAGGACTAGAACATATGAAAGTTTGCCCCTTTTTTTCCCAGTGATATCAGTTTCTCAAATAAAAGGTTTTATTTTCCATGGGGAAGCACCTCACAGAGAATCACAAATTATTCATGTAATTAAAGTGAAACAGCAATGAACTCTAAATAAATAATTTAGGCCACACTAAACTAATCTGCAGTTTTGGAAGGGAGGGTTCCAGAAGAGCTTCTGTGGTTTTTAGAGCAGATATGCCTACATTTTAGGAGATTTCAATGGAGTTCATTGACAAAAGGAATGGGACACTAACTGCTGTGTAATTTATATGATATTTTCAAACTTTGCTGCATGCATGTTTGCTAGATCTAAAGACTACATTATGGGAATTATTTGTTTTCCAGGAAAGAAACCAACAATATTCTATTACTGAAGCTAAGGACTTCATTTTCAGCACTTCAAATCAGAAAGGTCTGGAAAAGACAAGAGATCAGGCTGGGATACTATCCCAAATCTCTGTTATGTATGACTGTATTTTTTAAGACTAACAATCTTTTTACCCTGCTGTAAAATGATAAATTTATATGACTCCTTTGTTTGTAAGCATAGTCATTTATATAGATGCATTAAAGAGACCCTTTGGATCACTGCAATTTGACTTAACTGTGTACTCTGCCTCTTACCTGCTTCATGCTTTGTAAAGGATCTGACCACTCTGAGATAAAGTCAATAATGAGTTCTTTATCACCTTTTCCATACCAGAGAAAAACATAATAGTATCATTATATGAATGATTAAACATTGATAATGAAGTTCTGATCAAGAGCAGAGGGCAAGATTAGTCAAAGAATCGCTGATGTATTTTATTCTTGGTTTTCAGTTAATAAAGCATTTAGACTTGAAAGTTGTTAAACTTGGAAAAATGTATTAGTGTGCGCTAATATTCAAGGCCAGTAAACAAAAATCATACATGTCTATCAGGTTTGAGCTGATGTTCTAGCAGTGATATATTTCAGGTCATAGGAACTGTCTTGTGCATTAGATAATACAGCATTTCTTGTATAAGCTTTTCCTCTTACTGTGCTGTGGCCACTTTCCATCATATCACATTAACTGGACTCCAAATTTTAGGGGAAGTACAGGACACAAACTCTACCATGATGAGACTTCAGTAAACAGGCTATCTAATTTTCCTTTTAGTTAATGTTGAATTATTGCCTTTCTATCCTAAATTGTTTTAAAGAACTGGGATGTGAAATTACTAAATATTCTGTGCATTAGAAAGCCACTACAGAAATGCCAGCTATTTGCATGTATACTGAGAGTATTACTACTTTGTGTTGATTTGACCACTCAGTTTCTCAAATAATCAAAGTATGCATTCAAGACTGACAGATTCTGACTGCACACTATCTAGGACTAAAGAATTTTTGAAGTATGTGCCCTTTATATTCTCAAGTACTTCCATATCCTTGTTGACTAGACTACTAAATATGTTTTAAGGTTAATAGGTTTTAATGAGGGAGGGAGTAGTTCTTTGGCACAGACATATGTATCTATAAATAGCTAGAGGATAATGTTATATTTTTTCTAAAGTACCTCCTTCTAATTATGACCATCAATTATATTTATTTTATTAAACTTAGAATGTAGAAAAAAGTATTTTTTTCCTCAAAAGAATTTTTGAGAGAGGGTATCTGTCAAAGAAAGAAATTGTTAATTTACAGGTGAAATGATCCATTTAATATTTTGACAGTAGTAGCCTCAGGCCCTTAACTTTAAGCCTTAAACTAGCTCAGAAACACAGAGTTTATATATTGATTTTGATGTTGACTAGATTGCAAATTTTTTGTCCAGATCTTGCATTTGGAGAGTTCTTCATTACTATCTGCATTATTGATCCATTACTGTGGGAAGGAAAATAAACCAGAGAACTCTGCATGAGGCCCTATGCAGAGATATTATCTCAGCATCACCACTCACTGCTTTGCAAAGTGACATCTTGAATATCATTCTGCAGCAAATGTGAGTGATTTGGGGATTCACTCAGTTTATAACCTTGAATACTTGATTCTTTCCTCTGTAACTTTACCCCATCTTTAAGTAGTCCTAATTCATCCCTGAAATTTTTTTCCCAGTCCTTTGAAACTCACTGTTCTCTGTTTCCAGCAACATGACAATTGTCTGCTCTGGGGTCAAGGGAAATACAGCTGAAGTATCCAGTTACTAAGTGAGGAAAAAAAAGGCAAGAAAGTTGAGGATTTGGCCAGGATATACCTTCAAATTACAATGATTGTCATCATACCCTTGAAAGAAATTATTTTAAGAAAGGTATACTTTTGCTTGCAAAAAAAAAAAAATCAAAAGATATGCCTAAATTAAAACAAAACAAAGCAAAACAAGAACAAAAAAACCCGCTGAAATGTGGAAATAACATCTGTATACCTGTCTTCCAGAGACTCCCAAAATGCTTAAATCTATCTATTATTATCTGAGACAGCTGCCAACATTCTTTATCCGGGCTGAATTTTGCTTTCTGGTATAATTCACGCTGGTTCTTTAAACTAAAGCAGGAGCCTGAATAAATTTCTGTGGCTTCATCCCACACACAGATTGACTAACCTGCAGATACATGTTGAGCCTTATGTTCTCTTCACAGTGACTCTCATCTCCAGTAGTAATTTCTTTGATTATTTGAGAATGAAATTCACTTGGACACTTAAACATGCTATTTACGTAGAGATTAAATTTCCAGTAAAAAAAGAGCAATTCAAGATACATAACTTTGAAGAGTGTTAAACACTGCCTGTCAGGGTACATTTTGAGGAGTCTGATTAATATTTTATATTATTTAATCTATTTTCAAAACGGACTGCTTTCAGGAGCTGCTAAACTATCATTTTTATCTACTACAGATTATATATGAGAAGTGTCATGCTCATGTAGCTGTACAATGGGAGTTGCCCTACATGCTAGACTATTACAGTTGTTCTGCCTGACTTACTAAATTTTTTTTTGTCAGCACACAAACAATTTTTTTTTTTTTTGGGGAGATGTCCAGCATATAAAAGACCTCCAACAGAAGTTCCTTGCAGAAGCAGTACTGGAAGAAGTGAGAGAGACACAAAGAAGAAAATTGGTTTGGTTCCTTTGAATTGTATTTTCCAAGCTGTGTTTTGAGACAGAGGCTTTTAAATGTTGTCACTGTTTTACCATCTACATTTAAAGTCTAGTGAATTGCAGTCAACTCAGTACACCTGAAAACTACCTAGTTTTCTCAGCTGCATTCATGTAAAAAAATTGAGCAGTTTTCTAACAAAAAGGGCCAGGAACACATATCTGATATTCCTGCTATACTAGAATCTGTTCATTGACTTCTCTGTAAATCCAAATTTGCTGGAGGAAAACCATGCCACAAGGGAACAATTTAAAAAAAACCAAAGTTTTTTCCTCTTAAATAAGCATATTCAAGATGCACATACCTAAGGAGAATGTCCCTAGAAAAATAAAAACCTAATTTGTATTCAATATTATTTTCTCTATAACATATTGCTATGTAACCGAAAGTAATTTGTTTCCAGTCAGAAGGTGGAAATTGAAAATCTGGAGACAAAAATGGCACATGTTCTGTGGAAACACAATGACATCATATTAAAATGGCAAAACAGAAACTTTGTTTGCCCCATGGCAAAAATAGTTTTGGCAGGCAAACATATCTGTGTTTATAAGGGGCAATCATGGGCTTATATGCAATAATTTAGAAGATATTTATTTTTCTTAGAAGGGGATGCACTGTACAAACTCTTAATTACCATGTTAATATCATCTCTACATCTAGCAAGATCTTACCCATTCTCCTTATTAACTAAAGTGGCTTGAAACTAAGCTTGCTACCTGACATATTTCTTTCTCTAATAATATAATAATACAAGAGGCTGTGAAAAACCTACAGCCTTTGCTACTCTTAAGGTCAAAGAAATTGATTAAAGAAGTTTTCTCTGGCCTTCAAGCATCAGTTCATCAGATACCATGTGAAGAAACCATGGCCCTGACTTAGAACACATGATGTTCCCACCTTGTAATTACGTAAGTTAGGAGCATGATACATTTATTTATAAGTGAACAAGCCATTAGGGAAAAGATTTGAGATGGAGGGATAATTGACTATCTTAAGAGCACAACTGGGTGATAGCAGGACTAGGCTTCAGCATTCTACAAAAGTAGAATGAAGGGTATTTTTCAGGAAAAACATGTTATTGTAACTCAGATGATTAAAACTGCTGTAATTAATGAGCAGGTTAACATCTGTGGTGCTTTTTAGTATTCCAGGAGTGCCTGCAAGGCCAGCGATCATTGCAAATGCAGGGAAGAATTTAGCCTAAAAGGTTTATTTTTCCAAATGCCTTGCAGAAATGGTTTGGATCTTTTAAACCCGAGTGGTTTTTTTTTCAGCTCAGAGATTCTTCTAACTGAGAAGCTGGAACAGGTTCCCAAGGGAATTAGAACAAAACTCTCAGGCACATGGTGTGATTCTGTGAAGTGTCCTGTGCAAGGCTGAGAGTTTAACTTGGTGATCCTTGTAAGGTAATCACCACGGAATTGTACTGGACTGTGTTCTAGTGACTGCAGACATGTACTGGAACTATTCCAGCCCTTTCTCATGCAGCCATGGCCCATTTTTAACACGACATATGCCCTTACATAAGTTGAACCCTTGCAGTTACGTTCAACCCTGTCTTCCCATGTATTATCACAGCTGTCCAAGTCTGCTGTGAGTCCCAGTCAGCTATGCCCAAACTATCTCATGTATGGAGAAACTTGACGGAGAACAAAAGGATTTTACATCTACTATTGTGTAGAAGCAGTATTATTAGAATGTAAGGTAGGATTCTCAAAAAGTGTATGCAAGTCCAGCTCATGTGCTGCAATGCACTAGAAATAGAAAGAGTTCACATGTACTTTTTTGAATTCACTGTGTCCCTTTAGAAGAAACATCTTGCATTTAGGCATGGACCCTGACTGCTCAGAGGCTTGCTTTCTCACAGCAAATTGCTTAGCCAGTTCCAGAGGCTAGAATATGCTTCTTCCTTCTCCTCTGAGTCCTGCCTACTCCATTCTGCTCTCAGCAGTTCCTCTGCATGCACCAAACCCCCTCAACAGCAAGCAGCAGCTCTTCTCCATGTTTTATCCCGTTTCATTCTTCTTTCTCACAAGCCGATTTGTTTCCTCTCCAGGGTACTCCCACACTGCGTGGAAGCAATTAAGGAGAATGAAGCACTTAAAAAAACACAACAAATTCCCTCCTTTTTTATGTTGTACCCTTTTTCATTGTTGAAAGTCAGATGTAAATTTACTTATTTAGGAGTTTTCCTTTTAAAACAAATGTTGTTCCACTGTTTCTCCTGCCCTTCCTTTTCAGGTGGAGGAAATCCACTATCCTTGCTCCATTTAATCCCTCGTCCAAGGGAGTGTTGCTGTAGATAGTGCATTAGTTTTAACAATACACTTCCCTGGCTGACAGATGAAGAGGAATTCAATATAACTTCATTTGAATAGTTAGAAATATATTTTAATGCAGGCATTTAAGAATGCTGTTCTCATCACAGTGACCTTAGTCAAACAGAATTCACAGGTAGTAAATAAAAGTCTCTGCATTGTTGTGCAGTGGTCATTTCAGCTGGCTTTTACATCTGCCACATTATCATAGAATCATAGAATCATTGAGTGGTTTGGTTTAGAAGGGACTTTAAAGACCACATAGTGCCAACTGCCCTGCCCTCAGCAGGGACATCTCCCACTAGACCAGACTGCTCAGAGCCACACCCACACTGGCTTTGAACATTTCCAGGGATGGGTCATATGCAGCTTCTCTGGGCAACTTGTTCCAATGCCTACTGCTCACAGCAAAGAATTTTATATGCATATCTAATCTAAATATCCCCTTTTTCAGTGAGTAACATTAATCCTTGTCCTACCACTACATTCCCTGACAAAAAGGTCCTTCTCCAGTATCCCTGTAGGACCCTTCAGATACTGGAAGGTTGCTATAAAGTCTCCCCACAACCTTCTCCAGGCCAAATAGTCCCAACTTTTTCACCCTTTCTCCATAGTGGAGGTGCTCTAGTCGCCTTATCAATTTTGTGCTTGCCTCTGTAATTGCTCCAACAACTTCATGTCCTTCTTTTGTTGGGAGCACCAGAACTGCATGCAATATTCCAGATGGAGCTTCCTGAGAACAGAGTCAAGGGTAAGAATTATGTTCTACAGTGTTTAACTGTAATGTTCATATCGTTGTTTGTTGCAGTTTTGTTATTTTCACTGTTTTCCTTAAGTTGTACTTGTTTAAATGTTCCTTGTAGAAATTGTTTCTCCCTGTTACCCCCCTCAGTTATTCCCCTAGTTGGTCCACTCCAGGTCCCCTTTTCCCGCCGTTAGCCTTGTTTACCACCCTAAGCCCCTCC
>VXBI01012445.1:87734-131471 GCA_013397375.1 Toxostoma redivivum | reverse complement strand
ACAAAAAATGTATTCAGGGTAAAAAAAAAAAAAAAAAAAATTCATTGTATTGCTAAGAAGATTGGTTTGAGCACCAACATAAAGATAAAAAAGTCCTGTTCTTGACACAGTCTGAATGAAAATTTGTCAAGACCAGGATCAATATTGTTAATAAATCACTATAAACCACTGATCTCTAGATCTATTCTACTATGGCCCCCTCTGCCTCAAGACTGTGATGCATGAGAAAGTCACACAGACTATACAAAAAGGAAGATTTCAAGAAGACTTAAACATCCAAACGAGGATCCAACTCAAAACAAAACTAAACTATTTGTTGGTATGTTAAGCATCTTAATTAATCCCAGGGACACTTTCTTTCATGTACTTCTATGCATACATTTCCAGGGTCAGGTCCTAGACCCTGAGACCTTAAAGCACTATTTTACAAGGTATGATGGAACATAAGCCAGCTAATACAGCTTTGGGCATCTGCTCTATATTTTGATCAAAGATGGCCCAAAGCTATTATTATGGCTAGTTGAAATACGGTGTATGGATGAAAGGCAAGATGATGAAATGTTACAAACACCCACAAGACATATCTTTAGATATCACATTATTTCTGCAAAAGGCCAACTTGAAGAAAGATGATCTGCTATAGTGAGGATGCATCCTAGCCTGGGATTAAAAGCTGTGAAACACAGAAGGAGTAGGAGTGGCTTACCAAAACACAAGACACCTGTGTCCACAGCAGAAAGCTAATTTCCAAGAGAAGTCATGGAAGGTGAGTACTTTTAAACCAAGCTGATGAGAAGCTACAGTAGCTTAAGAAATACTTACATCATCAAGACAAAATTTAGAATTTAGGCCTTTGGCTCAATTTGCAAATTGAACTCTTTAAGTTTGTCGTAGAAAGTTTATAGCACTGTGAAATCATATTAAGGGAAAGATATGCAGGGGTTTTGTTGAGATTCATCTTATGACAGTGTAACTTACCATACCTCCATTTAAGTCAATTTTTAATGTGAATCAAGCTAAGAATAGAAAAACCTGCTATGGAACTTGTAATTGGTATTTCAGCTGCTATTTGGAATGTTCCCAAAGTAATTTTTAAAATGTTTTATATTAAGCTACAATTTTTAAATTTGCCCAATGTTGTAAGCTGAGATATGTAGTATGAATAAGTTTATAATATCATCTCTTGATTTACTTGTATATTATATAACAGTGTGAATCTTCGTCATCTTGACCATATGACCAGAAAACATCAGCATGTATATGTAAATTTAGGAGGTTTCAGGATGATGTGAGTTAGGCTGCATTCACTTTCACCTGAACCAGATATAGTGTATCCCTCTCGAACTAAAACCATTTCAACACCTCAACACCTCATATAAAGGCAAAAATAGAGGAAGGAGATTTCATACCAACAGGTATGAAAGTAGTATATAAAAATATAAAAATATATAAATATACTTTGAGAAACAGATACTTTTCTGAATACTGGAGATATTAAATGCAAGTATTGAGAGAAGCAAGAGCTCTTTCAAAATAGCATCTAATTGAAGCATATTGGGTAGCATATAAAGCATAAATTGATAGGAAATATACATAGTTGCCCAGCTGAACATTTTTTTTCTCTAGCTTCTAAGAGTTTGATTTTGAAATGATAGTATGTTTTTCAAGTATCTTCTGTGTGGAAATTTATGTAGGTCATATTCCTGATATTAACATTCTCTGTCTCTGTTTCTCTGCAGACATTATCCACATGATATGCCAAGGTTCAGTGTAAGGGAAGATTCCTGATTCTATACTAGATTTTTGTAAAACTTCTTCCAGAATCCAGTCCCATTAGAAAAACATCTAGCAAGCTCATGCACCGGTTATTTTTATCTTTTCTCAATTAGATTTGATTACCATCTTCCAAGGAAGAGGAAACCTCCTTGTTTCTACCTCTTATTTCCCAAGAGTCTGCAGTGCCTCCAGTAACAAATAGTGTGTATACATCTGGTTATATGGTATCAGAAATGACAACACTGAGATACAAAGAATAAACACTGAGAGCTAAGAATAAGGAGATATGATGAAGTAGCTGTTATGCTATTGTTACACAGAGAAAAAAAAAAACAGTGCAAGAGCTGAATACGTCACCAGCTCCAGTTAAAGTATCTTGGAGCTTTCTACAGCTGATTCATTACTTGTTCATGGATTTTATTTTTTTCTAGAGAGGTACCCAGTGCTCTCCGTAGAAATATGGCTCTTATTGTTTCCTGCTGTTACAGTGGATGAGCAGGAGGTAGACATACTATGCTGGTTTGCTAAGAGCTGCTCTGTCCATCTCTTTACATCAGTTATGGTTATTCATACAGAGCTGGACCTGCACACTTGGCTATCTCATCACTGAGCACTGCAGTAGATGAGCATTATTTTTTAGGGGATTCTCACAGCCTTGAGTTATTCATCCAGGTTCTCTAGACAATGTCTGAGGAAAGACACTCAGCTTAAAGATAAATCAATGTTGCAATCATTTATATGAGTGCAACTTATGTAAAGAGAAGTTATTTTAGCATAGCTTTGGTACAGACAAGTGTGTAGCCATCACAGCACAGAAGTCTGAGACTGTTTCTGCATTTTGCGTTAAAAAAACACTCAATAAAATGAATAAATAATGTTATGACCACATATCAGACCCAAAATTTCCCTCGTCAGGAAGTGGCCTCATTTCTGGGCTGTAAAGTCATACTCCCATTTTGTTATTCACTCAATCTCTCTCCTTTGGAATTTGCTTTCTGCTATACTAGTACATATGGTGAAGAGAAGGATAATCACCTTTTCCTTTACAGCTTGCAACCAGCCACTCTGCTGAGGGATAAGAGAGATGTGGGTCAGTTCCCTGCGTGGAGAGGGTTTTCACTGCCTTGACAAACACTGCAACAACTAAGTAACTGAATCAATTAAATATAAATGGTGAGTGCCTACCAGACTCCTCTAGCTACTTTTTGGAAGAAAAAGTTGAGTCTGAGTTTGGATAACTTACATAGCCAAATTACTGAATTTGCCAAAGCACCTGAGTCAAGAAGAGAGCTAGTTATTTTTAATATTATTCTTAAGGGTACAGTTATCTCCTATTGTTGATTATATTATGATTTAAGCCATTAAACTCTTGATACAAAATTGCAAAAAAATATTAAATTATTTCCTAATGAGAATCTTTTAGGGAAGTAAAAGTCTTCCTTGTAGCAAGCTCTTCATAGTCTTCTATAAATTTGCTTAATCTAATCCTGTGGACTGTTCTATGTCTTAAAATTTCCTCTCTCACTCTAAAAAAAGTGGATTTATGAATTCTCATAAGAAAATATTATGAAATTACTAAAATGTGGGAAAGGCCATTATCAACTTGCCTATGTGCTTGTGTGGATCTGGTCCTATCTTCTCTGAATCTAGGCCTCTGAAAGGGGAAAATTGTGGCATATTTCCAATAGTCAGATAAGGGAGTAAAGAGCATGTGCATTGGTCTTTACCTCATATTAGTCATGTTTCAGTTCTCCAGACAAGAATAACAGAAGCCTCAGGGCACTGCTTATGCTCTTTGTGCAAGGGTTCATTCCAGTGTGTGCAGGCTGTTGTAGGAGCATAATCCTGCAAAGGCTGCAGTAGTTAGCTGGCTTGTCCCAGGGTACCCTCTCTGCAAAACAAACAGGAGCAAAAGGTAACAATTTGCATCTTGCAGTACACAGTCATTGGATGCCCCATGTCCAGGGTAAAGCTACAGTCAAGCCCAAGTCAAACAGCAATTCCATGTAGGGAATATTCTTTATAGTTCTGACAAATATGTTAGTCATGGAATACCCTGAGTTGGAAGAGACCCATAAGGGTCATCAAACAACTCCTGGCCTTGCACAAGACAGTCCCAAGAAACACCATGTGCCTGAGGGCAACAAAGATGATTATCCTACAAGGATAGGCTGAGAGATCTGGGCCTCTCTACTCAGAGAGACTTCATACTTGAGAACAGAAGATTAAGAGGGAAATTCATCAATGCCTGTAAGTATCTGAAGAGAGGATGTCAAGAGGATGGAGCCAGATTCTCCTTGGTCGAGCCGAGAAATAGGACAAGAGGCAATACCCAGAAACTTGACGTACAAGTTTCACCTGATTATGAGGTAAAATTTCTTTATCGTGTGGGTGACCATGCACTGGAATATATTGCTCAGAGAGATTGTGGAGTCTCCCCCACTGGGGATATTCAGGATCCATCTGGACACTATTCTGTACAATGTGCACTGGGATGAATTGTCTTGAGCAGGGAGTTTGGAGCAGATGACTTCACTGTGGTCTCTTCCAACCTTGCCCGTTCTGTGATACTGTGATTAGCCATCTCTTTGAGTTTTCTCAGATGAATTTCATCAGGCCCCATGGACTCACAGGGATCCAGCTGGAGTATCAGATTCAGCAAAACTTCAGGGTTAACTGGGACTTTATTGTTCTCACAGCCGTAGTACTCAAGCAAAGGGCACTGGAACGCATAGTGCATAGAAGACAGAGGCAAATAAGAATTGAACATCTCTGCCTTGCCTATGTCCTTGTCTTATGGACCTGTTTGTGCCACCTGTGCAGTGTTAACATCCAGCAACTTGATGTCACCCATAAGATCTAGGACATTTGATTTGGAAGTGTCCTTTAATTCTTTGGAGAATGCTTCATTGGATTCATTGTCCTGGCTGGGAGGTCTATAGTAGACTAGCATGATAACTGGCATTATTTATTTGTCCCTTAATTCTTACTCAGTGGCTCTCAGCCATGTCTTTTCCAGCTATAAGCTCCATATAGGCCTTCTGTTACACCACACCCCTGATTCACCTACCCTGCCATCCAACATGGCCCTTCAATCACAGGACTCAGCTCACCAGGTTTTCACTTATGCCAATGTCATAATCTCTTGGGCTAGGATAAATCTTCAAGCTGCTCTTATTTGTTCCTCATCCTGCATGTGTTGGTGTAGAGACATTTTAGGTGTGGCTCGTTTTAGCTGTCACATTGTGTAGCAGATTGAGTGATCCCCCTAGTGCTCAGTTCCTCAAGTTTTTGCATTCCATAACTTATCACTGTCAGGCCTGATTTCACCCCTTTATCTCTTCCAGGCTGGTTTAAAGCCCTATCAATGAGTTCTGTTAGCTCCTATGCCAAAACTCTTTTTCCTTCTGAGAAAGGTGCATCCCATGAGGCAACAGCAGCCCTGGTGGAGTACAGACCCTTCCATGGCCAAAAAACCCCACAGTTTTTCCAGTGTCACCTGGAGCCTTGTGTTGGTCTGATAAGTCTGCCTGTTCTTTTTGATATTCTTCCTTGATACTGGAAATATTGAGGAAATTATTACCTGTACTCCTGTTTATTCAACCAATCATCCCAAGGCCTTGAAATCTCTTTTGCCCTCACACTTGTATTCATTTTTTCACCAATAGTGGATAATAATCAGACGGCTGTAACAGGTTGGACAGTTAACTAGTAGTGACCCTGCCCCGAGCCCCTGATAGACAGCAGAATTTCTTGTCTGAATATTGGGCCCTCTGTTTCCTTGAGAAGGGAGTCACCTAT
Source organism: Toxostoma redivivum (assembly GCA_013397375.1). Lineage (NCBI taxonomy): Eukaryota > Metazoa > Chordata > Aves > Passeriformes > Mimidae > Toxostoma > Toxostoma redivivum. The sequence continues at coordinate 125,894 of VXBI01012445.1, read as the reverse complement.
GATAACTGCCCTTCTTTTTCTTTTAATAGAGGTCATGGTGTAGGGGCTAGAATGTGTTGCCCTGTGTGGTTTCTCTATCCCCAAAGCACCTTTGTTCACCTCTCAGGTAAAACTGTCTGCGGCAAAACTGTCCAACTTTTAGAGCCTCATATCTGTTGCAAAAATGCCAGTCCTACTTGTCATTGTCAAGCTCTCAGGAAAGGAGTAGCCCTCTTTCTGGTATGGGCACTGACAATCTTCCATCCTTCACGTTCAAGAGATCCTTTTTTAACTATTATGAGTTCTGAGTTCACCTGCATCTCCACTACAGCGGAGATTTGAGGCTCCTGAGATTGTAGCATCTCTGAGAATAACCTACCAATTTCTTGCCCATTCTCTTGAATACAACACAGCCTGTTCACTGCCTCCTGTAGTTCCTTCACACAACTCATTGACAGCTGCACACTTTTTGCTAAAGGCATGATTATGAGTCCCAGCCTTATAGAGAGTCATTAGACTCTCTTGTTAACCTGAGACCTGGTGAGCTACATTTACCAACAGAATGTCTGGCTGGCTGGAGGCCTCTGAAATTAATGGCAGGTGCAGTGACTCAAGCAGCTGTGGGGAAACGAGCTCTGCAATATGTCAACACCATACCTGAGAGAGCAGGTAAGACAGGGGATGAAAAGATCTCTTTGTGACCTCCTTCACTGGCTATTGGGTTTGCTCACTGCCTCTACTGGTTGATAAAAGAGGGTTGAGGTTATTGACAGACAGCCCAGTTAAAAAAGAGTGTAACTTACAGAGTCTATAAGAAATGGAACTTTTTTCTTAAAGGTACTTTGTAAAATCTAGCTAAGATCACTCAAGAGTACAAAAGTAAGCATGAAACAGTGTTGTGGCTGTATTACCTACAACCAGCTACCAGTTCTATGGACCTATATTGGCAGAAAATACCAAACAGTATGACCTTTATCAAGATTTTGTTCTGTTTTCTAATCTAAAAGATTATACTTCAGAATCAAATTTGAAATCATCATTTAATTATATGCCATGTTTCATTTACTGTCAAACAGACACATGCAAGCCAGCAGAGTATTTTGTCCATCTGCTAGTCATAAGTATTTCAGCAACAATACCCATTGATTTTCTCCTTCACAAAATTCCTTGTCAGTTTGTTTGACCTTCTTTTTAAATATGATCAAGCTATCCTAGTCTTAGTTTTATTCTAGTGTGTTCTAGTGAGAGAAAAAAAAGTAACATAATTTCAAGACCATTTAAAAAAAAAAAAAAGGTATGCAGTTCTCTCTGATAGCTGCAGAAAGTGGCTTTTTTTTTTTCCAGTGGACTAACTGGGTGTGTAGAAAAACAGAAGCTGAAAAAATAATCTTTCAGAAAAACTGTAAGCAATAATTGCAAATTCCATGCTACTTCTTGAAGAAAAGCATAAGACTCTGGTGCTATTAAATAAAATTTAAATAATATCCTTTGTTTACTATAAAAATAATATTTTGTGAGTTTACTCAAGCAAACAAATTTGTTGACAAATGCAATGAATTAGTGGGTGCTGAAGAAGCAATTATCAGCTGTAGAAGGGAAAAAGAAAGGACATGGCCAATTAGTCAGGAATTCAGTGCAGGTGGCTGCCCTTATTTGGGTTAAATAAGTAGTCTCCAGAGGTGATGACATTTCATGAACTGTGAAGGAAACCTTATCAAAGCGATAAAGCATAAATCTCTTGTATGATTTGAAGTCTGAGTTTCAATCTATGACTTGACAGAAGACTTGGTTTAAGCTACAACTTTCAAATGGCAAAACAAACAAACAGGACATATTTTAAAAACAATATTAGAAGAATAAATTCACTTTTTTGTAATTTTAAGAGTTGTTGCCAAGATGCATCTTTCATACTGTCTGCAATTTCATTTGCTTTATTTTTCTCTTTTCTAAGAGCAAAAGTCATATGGAAACAAGTTTAGGAAACTGCATGGGGGAATCTTTCCTGTTTGGTTTCTGATGAATTTGAATATATTTGCCCAGCAGTTTTATGCAGAGCATGTAGAAGAAAGAATTAATCATTGAGAACTTTCTAAGTTCAAGTTGTTGAATAGTTTGCCACACCATGCTGATAGTATTGAGTTTTCATTAGGTTTTACAGGATACAACTCAGACAGAATTAAATCAAATAAAGATAGGTTGACCTCCTACTGCTCACACTGGCCTTCACTTTTGTTTCTGAACAGTAGGAGAAAATCCATTGTAAGCATTTGCTTTTGCAATGCTCTGTTATATTATTTCAGCTGTGCAACTGCTATAGGAACAGAGAAGAACTCTCTTGCCAAAACCAGAGTGAAAGCACTTAAAATTATCTGTGGGAAGCCTGATGAAAATTTACAACAACCACAAGCTGGTCACACAGATTTGCGTGTTTACACAGCAGAAGAAGTGTACTGAGCTCAGGCTTCTAAGTTTATCAGCCTAGGATGTGTTTCCAGAAAAAACAACAACTTTTACCTCTGCTGTGCAGATGGGCAAAAAAAAAGTTTGTATGCAAAAGTCTAAAGAAAATAGTAATGATAGTAGTCAAACTAGTTCTTCATAATGTATAACACTTTTAATGCAAGGGTCTTTATTCTAGAAATCTATTAGCCATTAAAGCATAATTTTTGGAAAGAAAAAACTTACGCTTTCTTTTATTTAAATCTTTTATTAAAAAAGGCAAAAGTCTGAACTGATCTCTGTGGTTTAGACATTCAGAAGTCATTTATTTTATTAAATCTAGTTTCTTAGCTCACATCACCTTTCCTGTCATGTCCAGTTTTGAAACTCAGTATGTCTTTCAGTTTAATAATGATGCAAAATTAGATGTGTGAAGCTCATAAGCAGTTTACCTCGCATTTTATTCATAAAAGCACATAAATTTCTCCCCTGCAAACTTTTTTGTTGTAGTCTCCCTAAAGTTTTCAACCCTTAACTAGCCCTTACTTATATACTTCCATGCTAACTCATGTATTGCCCAATTGCTATATTGCCCCAAGAAGGCTCCTTGATGAGCCAAATATGTATATAATTAAAGTTAGAACTCATTAGTTGGTTTGCTGATAGCTCACTATATTATATAAGACTGCATATTAAATATTCAGTAAGAAATGTTGTCACATATACACTGAGTCTAGTTAGATGCCAGGTCAATAAGCAGACAGAACCCACTCCTTTCCCCATGCTGTCCATACTTTAAGCAGTGTGGGATTATAGCACTTAAATACTTTTAGGCCAGAGTCCATGTGTACTTCTTATTTGTGAGGTGCAGGAACATTTCTACACTATCTTGAGAATCTGGCTAAGGTATTTCTTCTCCAGCTTGTTTCCTGAACTTTGCTACAAAAAGTGGAGAACTCATTATATATTATAGCTATTTTTTTCCAATTTGCTCTTTCCATTTCTTCTTCATCATTGCATCTTCCCTCATGTCAGAGAATTCTTTCTGCAGTTGCTGGCATAGCTCCTTTCTTCCTCTAAGAGCATCAAGAGATACAGCTCATCACTAACCCGAGGTGTCAGTGTGGTACTGGCAAGCACTGAGACATCTGTCTCCTTCAGTATAGGAGAGGATGGACAAGGACAGGCAGTGTACCAGTCACCACTTCCTTGAGCTAGCATTTCAGGAGATGCTGAGTTCTTTCACACACTTATGGGAGCTACTGCTTCCTGCATCTACCCAATCCTTCCATTTTTTATGGCCCTTGTCCTCTTCTTGGTTTAGAGTCAGCAAAAGCAGAGTAAACATTGGTGCCTCCAAGGCCTTCTTTTTGAGGGTCTCAAAAAGTGATCCAACATTCCTAAAGATTTTTCCATTAGAAATGAAAAGGCTCTGGCTGTAAGACTTTAATGGCATGGTATCACACTTCAAATGATGTCAGGTAACTTTTCGCTTTACCAAGAGTGTTATGTTAGCACAAGACTACTAATAACAAGATACATGTCCTAAAGAGGTAAAGAAGGAGTTCATAACATACATTTCAAATTTTTCTTTCCATAAATCATCAGATATAATTAATGAATTTATATTTCACATAACTATAGTACTAGTAGGTATAATTCAGTAACTACAATTATTCTCTACAAAATTATTTGATATTAAAAATATCACATGTGGATTTTTTTTTCTTGAAAAATCTTTATAATATCCCTCTCTTGAAGGAGAATAAAATAATAAATTATTGTATTACAGAAATCAAATGTATTAAAATTTTCCTGTGGTGGTCAGCATATATCTATTTTAACTCAACATATGACTTCAAAGATGCAAATTACTCACAGGCACATACACAGAGCAATTGATACTAATTTCTCAACCACTTATCCTAATATGTTCTTGGAATTATCATGAAGGAAATGTGGTACGTTAAATACTATGAGTGACATCTCTGAAATTAAGTTTCTGTCAAAAGATTTACAGAATAGTAGACATATGCTCCAGTTTGCCATGAACACAGAATAGAGCTGAATGCTTTAAAGATTTGATTACAAAGTCAATGACTACAAAAAATGCAATAGGTGTGTCACTATAGAAGTCCCAACACAGAGATTCTAAAACAAATTCATGTTTTCACCCTAAACTCCTGTTTTCAGCCTAACTGTTTGTCCCAAAATTAACTTTTCTAATCTTGGTCAAAATTACTGTTTGCAGAAAATCTGCACTAAGAAAAGCATAGCTTAAATTATCACTTAGTGTCTGCATACTTTCCCTCTGTCCCTCAAAAGAACAAGGTAAAGCATTAAATGAAAGGATAACAACATTTTGAATTGGGAACAATTGTTTAGTTACAGTCAAAACACACATATGACTTTGGATTGGGTAAGAATACCTAGAACTTACACTTTCTTGTGAGAGGATGATAAAAAGAAGGACTTCCTAAAACATAAGAAAATAAAATCTGAAATCTGCAGCCAAAATAATTCTGTACTCAAACTTAGGTAGGAAAGGTGTTCTCAGGTAACCCTGAAGAGTGTACCAACGTCTAGCTGAGGATGCTGGCTCTGGAAGATATAGAGCTTGTTTTCTTTTCACAGAAAACATGGAGTTGAAGAGAAGGAACTGTAACAACACTATTATTAAATAAGTTTTCCAGGCAATGGAAAAGAAATTTGCTGTAAGTTTACGCCATTTGGGATTCATGGTAGTATTTAATTTATATCTGTCAATCAGGAACTTGAGAGGAAATAGAGCAACACTATTCTAAATCTCCACATTGGCCAGGTTCCTATTGGTCTATTCACTCTGCCTTGTGGTACAATGCAATCACTCTATTACAATTTCTTCTAAAGTTTCTGGTACTGGATATTGTCAAAGAATATATATGAAGCTAACTGAAACACATACCTGCTTCAGAATGAGTATTTTGTGTCAGTGCACTATGACTTTCTTTTGCTGTCCAGAAACAAGGAAAATGAGATATTATTTAGCACCCAAAGTCTTAGTAAGGAATAACTACTAAGACAAAATGAAAGGTGAATACTGTGGGGTGAGGTTGGTATAACTATATACATCAAGCTGTGTATGTGAAGATCTCTTGAAGTCCAGTGATTCCCATTGATTTAAAACCAACTAAAATAAGCATGCAAGGATACAGAAACCAATCCTTCATCAGAAAACAGTAGACAATTAAACAAATCTTAACTGTAATTTGTATTATATTCTTCTGCAGTGTAGCAAAAATAAATTCCATATCTATTTCATGGTACTATGAATGCCACTTTGGACTCAGAGCTAGAACTAGAACTTCCAGGTTAAACAGTAAAAAATCTGCCATATTTTTTGCTGAAAAGAAAAAATCACCCACAAATAACCCAACAAAAAAAAAGTAAAACCCCCCAGGAGAATAATATGTCCCAAAACAGTTAAAAACCACTCCAGGGATCATTCGTAGAGTTTCAGTCTCCTGCCAAAATATGTTTCCAGCAATGAATAAATGAACAGACTAGTCACATGTTGGATTGCATACTAAAACCTCTGCAAGTTATTTTACACAACCTTCTTCAAAGTATTGTTGATTGAGTTAAAATTGGATTTCTCCTCCGACTGATTATCTTATGTGATAGAAAATACACAGTCCAAGAACAAATTTAGATTTCTGTGGAAAATTAAACTGTAATGCGGGGTTATCCACTGAGGCATTAAATATAGCTGTATAATTGTATCTGCAGATGACAACTGTGATATGACTGAACTTCATCTGGTTTTCAATGAAGACTTACAAAAAACATGTTCACAAAGGACAGATGCTTCCTTCAAAATATTTGGAGGGGAAAATTGATTTTCACAGTACACTTTTCATAAACAATCACTGTACTTCAAACTTCTGAAGAAGTAGCTCGAGTGTGAAAGTTTCTGCTACTGAATCACAAAGGTAAAGAAGAGTTCAGTGTATGGTCATTTTCACAAAAGAGGGTAACTGAAAAACTATAAGCAATTTGAGTAGTCACCATTCAATATCACTCAAAGCATGATATCCCTTTTTTCCCCTTTTGTTTCCTTTTTCTTTAAGTGAAAGCCTGCCCAAATATATTATTATAGAACTATAACCTTTGTTTTCAATTTGGGTCAAAATACCAGTAAAGTTATGTACCTTTTTGAAATAAAAATATTCATAAGAAACAGGTACACAAAATGTAGGGTCATTTTTTTATAAGCTCAAGAACAGAGTTAAGAAATTAAACATAAAGAAATGACTAACAACAGCTACATATTTATTAAATTGTTACTTAGAACCAATTCAAAAATCAGTATTCTAGGTATGGTTTAACAAGTCTTTTCAAGAAATATTCTGATTATGGTTATGATGTACCAAAGGCATAAATCCAGATGGACACTTCACCAGCCATCTTTTTTTATTATTTTCTGCCTTTCTATTTTACCACACTAGTCTCTTCCCTGTGTGATGATCACAGAATCATAGTCATTTAGGTTGGAAAAAACCTCTAAGACCATCAAGTTCAACTGTAGGATGATGAGGTAGGCTTGAGCATAAAAAAAATATGTGTCATCCCCATCTGGCAGGAGTAGAACACCTTGTAAAAGATTTATGATCTTTATGCTGTTACCAATGGCTAAGAAGGGGAATATTGATCTTGTTCCACAAATAGCATCCCTACACATCTTTTAATGCTTTTAGATGTTATAATGAGTCCCTGGAGGTACATGTGTGGTGTTTATTATAAACCAGGTTGTGTTACTCCTATACAGTCATGCTAAGATGACTGACAAGGTGCAGTACGGCAATGAAATTTAAAAAACTGATTTAGCTTAAAATAATAACAAATATTCATCCAATGAGCTACACAGTGGCAGGAAAATTAGGTGGTGGAAAACGAAACATTCCAAATACTTCTGACTTTGCAGAACATTTTTTTGTTGCTGTTGTAGAATTTTATTTCCAACATTGAGATTTTTTGGAGCTCTGACTGATTGAGGCAAAATGTGAACCTTTCTTGTTGTCAATCAAAAGTCTATATAGAGTGTAAAAGTAATTATTATGCTTTATATTTATTGATGGTCTTATTAACTTGAAATCCTTGAAATACACCTAAAATAATTATGTTGCATATCTTCACACAACAAAATGTTCTTTAAGCTACTCACAAGGAAAGACATAACTATGAACCTCTGGTGAAGGTATTAGGTTTATACAACAGCAAGATATCATGATTAAACTCCAAAAAAACCCCCATGCTTTCATCATCAATATCATAAGTGCACCTGGTAAATCACATAGCAAATATTCTGGATTATGAAAATGACAAGGAAGAAAAAATGTATTGTCATGGTCACTATAAGGCCATACTATAAGAACACAAGGTGTACAGTAGGGCTACTATAAGATAGTAATGCAGAATAGTTGAATCTTTTAATATTAAGGCTAGTGTTGTGAAAGTCAGATGCCTGAAGGAAGTGAGAAATATCTAACTTGTATGACAGTTTCAGCTGCCTCTTTTTGTACCTGGAATGCTCCTCTAAAAATTGCTACCAGGGCATATAAAAGCCTTGACAGCTGTGAATGGAGTTAAAGACAAATGCTAAAATGGATAACATAAAGCTATGCATTTCAGTCTAAAATTTAATAGTAAATGTAAATCATAGCTTATTCTCCTGCTATAAATAAGGCAAAGTAGATATCAAAGGAACATAATGAGCTACACTGGAGGCTGATGTAATTTGAGGTAGCTCCTTTGGAATTTAACAGGATTTACATCAGGCAAGGATTCTTTCCTACAAGCTGCTATACAGACTTAAATAAAACAGACAAGGCAAGCAGGGGGTATAAAACATAGCAGGGGAGTGCATAACAATAGATTGATGCAAATAAAGAGTTATATATAAGACTTAAAAGGATTTGATTTGTTGAAACTCAGCTTTGCTGACTCTGGTTTGTAGTATGACTCTGAAAGAATCCTAACATCGACAGTTAAGAAATCAGAGATAGTCAAGTGGGACTAAGATACAGATCAAAGAAGGAACATATTAAGTGAAGGAAACACCTATGGACAAAGAAATCCAATTTTCTGTCATAATTAATTTTATTGAGAAAGAAAAATTAGGATTGGTGAGAAGAAAAGACATATGGACAGATCTACATATGTGTATAGTTTGCAATTGCTTCTGCTAATTTTCACAGTCTGCAAACCAATCCCTCATCCTTCTAGAACAGGAATACTTATCAAAGCTTTAATTTAAAAAAAAAAAAATTCTCCAGAAGTAGCTCATGCAGAAGAAAGTGCAGACCTAGTGGAGTCAGGCATCAGGTGAAGTGATTATGCTGCTTTTAGCATTATCATGGTTCTGCAAAAAAAATCCTGTCAACTTCTAAATGTCTCCTCCCTTCTACATACAGAATGGTTTCCTCTAGTATTAGCTATGATAAGTATCACCAGCTTTGTCAGACTACTTCTTAGATCCACTGTTTTTGTAAACTCATCAATTGCTGTGGTGTTTCTACACCTTTTCTAAATTGGTATAGTTATATTTTTTTTTCTAATAAGTACCAATCTCTGTCCATGAGTATGAACATATATTTGCTCTTGATTATCAAGCATGATCATACTTCAGATTATTTGATTTTAAAGAAGAGACATTGATAGAATAAATGTAGGGACATAATATTCACCAAAAGAAATGTTTTGCATCATTTATCTGCCTTGTAGTGAGAATATATTTAACTTTTTAAACTGATAATAAAATTTTAAAAATTAAACACAGTATGTTAAATTTAGAAGTGTCAAATTGGTTGACATAAAAGAATTAAGCTCTGTCAAACTGGAAATTATAATTTGAAAATTAAATTTACAGTTATTTATGTAAAATTTGAAAGAAAATTATAACCCTCTGAAATGCATTATGATGATTTTTAATTTTTTTTTAAAGTCTTTTATGGAACGACAGAAGAGCAAAGTATTTTAACTATTCTACTTATTCCTAAATACCTATACTTCAGCACCAATTATTATTAATTTTTGGCCAAATGTTGTTTTTTAGGTACTAGAGTGCCTTGCTTTTCAGTACCATTCCCCTACAAATAATGCTAATCAAGGTTCTTCTCACATATAGTGTAAGGTAATTCCAGCCCTGTTGTAAACCTTTGAAAAATGTCCAAAGAAACAAAATTCTGTGCACTACATTTGAGTTGAGTACATTTGGTATATACAAACTTGGGTTGTTGAACTACACATGTATTATTTTGAAGACATTCTTAAATGTCTGATATTTGATCTGAGGTCATTAATAGGCAAGGCTTAAACTGATCTCTTGTGTGTTACAAGAGCACACAACAGAGAGGCTGGGAAAAGTATTATTTCAATCAATTACTAACATTTGACACTATTTCTCAGCTCCAATATTTTTGCTAACACATCAGTGATTTATTTTGAAGCACCAGGTCTTTTTAAACCAAAATAATGTTTTACTATGAGGCAAATAAGTCAGACTTTTCTGTTAAGTATATATGCAAAGTGTGGAATTATGGCAACGCTCTTAGTGCTTTCAGAATCTTGGAAAAAAATAATTTAAAAAAAGTAGTCATATTACAAATAAAGGAATTATTATTGGCTAAGATAATATTTAAGCAGTCCAGATTACCTGATTAATACAGAAATACCTCATCTATAAGACAAAATTATTGAACACAAACTTTGGGTTCCAGTGTCAGTTATATATCTTTTTCAAGAATCAGACTTATCATCTTCCTAAATTCTTCAAATGAGAGAATGCTACTCATGGGATTTATCTTTCCTTAATCTTGGGTAGCTTGAGTTTATTTTTGTTAGCAGAGATTGCTTTCTCCTCACTGTAGCCCCGTTAAAGTCTGGAAATGGCTCATCAGCCTTTCTCTAGATCAAGTAAAGAAGCTCCTGTATTTTGAGGGTTTTGACCCCTCAGTTTGTCAGTCCGTTCCTGTAAACAATATTGTCTAGCTCAGGCAGGCTAGGCATTAGCAAAAAAAAAATTGAACTTATATTTCTAGCCAAGATGAGTCCAGATGAGTCCTCAGAACTTGCAGAGTAAAGTCAATTCAAGATTGGAGGCCTTTTATTAGCAATGGTCTATGGTTATTTAGGTATTTACACTCATTTTTGGCCTAAGTCTGGCATAAAGAGAAAAATATTTGTTATGACAAAAATTGACCAAATTTACCAGACTGGTGGATGCATTCAGTCAAGATGCAGGATTTCCATTTGGAAAATATGATAAAGTATGTTCAAGCAGAGTACTGAACCTGTTCTCTGCCCTGGTTTCCTTATTCTACTACTTGAAAGCCATTCAGTAGTAGCTTGGAGGCTTATGGGAACTTTGCCAAGAATTTCACTGAGCAAGATCTTTCTTAAAATGCTTCTATTTAAAAGGATATGCTGAAAAAAATTGGGAAACAGCGACACATATCAATGGCATAAATCAGGTTTTAACACAGGACTGGCTACCACAAAAGATGAATTTTATTTTATTTTACTTCTGATGTTGTAAATGGACCCACATGATTCAAAGGAGTTCTGTCAAAAGCAAGGACTCTGCAGGCATCTTACAGAGAGTAGCAAGCATAGTGATATTTAACCTATCTTTGAAGTGCATTTTTAAGTAATTAGTTGATATGTGTGTATGCATCTCTCTCTCTGCGTCTCCCTCCCTCCCTCCCCACACCGTTTCTCCTACTCTCCCATGCCCCACCTTTGGAAGGTGTTTTTGATTCAGCTGAGAGTGCCTGAGAAGAATCAGTGACACAGGCAGGCAGGTGTTTACATAGACCTGCAGGCAATTCTAATTTTTGTGCATACTCACTGCTAGAGATGAGAAGAAATCCTGAATAGTCTTATTTTCTCTTGCAATACTGAATTCCAGATGGATGGCTGTCTGCTAGAACTCAGCTATTACAACTGATCAAGGTATGGAAAAGAAAGAATGGCATTAAGGCAATCTTGTACATGAGAGAAAAAAACAAACAATGAAACAATTTAAATCCCATGCTTTCTGCAAACAGTGTACTCTAAGGTTCAAGAAGTGAAAGACAACTCTGTTCTCAATTTCACTTCAAAATGGGATCTAAAACCAGATACACATGAAAACAAAAATCTTTTCCATGAATGTGAGCATATAGAAAATAACAATAATATATTGATCCTCTATCTAAAAATCATACTGAGCCTTATGTGCCATAATGCTACAAATGGTCACATAATTTTTCTGAGCATAGGGTATTCATTATCACCTGCTTCCTTTTTCCTTTCCAAAGCAATATTTTAAGTACAAAACCATCTACATTTTCAAAGTCTGCATTATAGTTTTGTTATTAATATTATAAATTAAGTTGGAGGGGTATATTACATGCAATTTTGAGCTAAGGGTAATCATATGGAAATATATTCTTAAAACAGACTTCATTGAATTTAAAGACTGGTATTTAGGTAAATAAAGGTACTTCACATTTTGCATCTTACTTTGCAGTATTATTTAATCTGATTTTTTTATCCATGTGATTCCATTTAACACTAAAATCTTTCACATTTTGCTTCACACAATAAATGTGTTTGTAGAGACATATTTCCAGATGCAGACATTGGAAATTAATGTAAACTAAGAAATATAATGTAAGCACAAATGGACAGGAGGGCAACGTAAATTTCAAGTTTTCAGGCATGCCCAGTGAGAACTACATGATTATGGGAAGAAACAGGGTAAATTCTAGCCGAATTAAATAGTGCAACTATTGTGTTTTTTTGTGATTCATCCCATTACCAAATATGATTTTATGCTAAAAGCTGAGTTCATAGAAAGTGAACTTGCTGAAGTTTAGGTTTTGCAGGTAATGCTCAGATGACTTTTCTTTCTTGACATCTCACTGTGGAAAGTCTAAAGTTTTGTATCTTGTTGCATTTTAGCCCAAGACCACAATTACACACCACTCAGATGCTTGCTCACTCTTCACTCCACCAGAGTGGGATGGGTAGGATAATCAAAATAGGTAAACCTCATTCATTGAGATGAGAAAAGTTTAGGAATTGTATTATTATTATTAAGGAGACAACAAAAAAAGGCAGATAGAGGAATAAAACCCAAAAGAAAGAAGCAACAAATAATACAATTCCTCACCATCTGACTGACTGATGCCCAGCCCATCCCTCAGTAATGATCAGTTCCTCACAGCCAACTTCTCCAGTTTATACACTGGGCATCGTGTTCTGTGTTATGCAATATCCATTTGGTCAGTTTGGATCAGCCATCCCAGCTGTGCTCCCTCCCATTTTCTTGTGCCCCGCATTGGCAGAGCATGAGATATTGAAAAGCCCTTGACTTAGGGTCAGCACTACTCAGCAACAGCCAAAACACCAGAGTGTTATCAACATTAGTCTCATACTAAATCCAAAACATAGCGTTGTACCAGATACTGAGAAAAAAATCAACTTTATTCTCGCTGAAACCAAAATAACCTACTTTAATTTTTGATACTAAAGTTTTCCAGTTACATGACAACTTTTTTTTTTTAAAGTTTGTATCACTTTTGGGGAAATAAATTGTTGTTTGTGCTTAGGCAATATCTAATTCTGTTAATTAAGGATTTATTAAAACAGATAAGCAGAGTTAAATTTGGTTTTGTCTAGCAGATCATGCCCCAAGCAAAAGGCATTCTACTACTTTTCTCAGCTTCAGAAGTACATAGTGAGAGCTGAGTGCTTGCTTCTTTCTCTGAGAAAATGCTCTTCCAAACCTTCTAGAAAGAATGTATCCTATTATGGATTAAAGTCTCGAAGGAGATGGGACATTAAACACAGTGTGTTGAAACTAGATGAAACTTAAAATTTGTGAGTCAGAAAGAAGAACCTAGATGAAACTCTAAGATTTATGGTTAGAGTGTGTGTGCTGGCTGAGCAAAAAAATCCCTAGTCCTTGCTTTAAACACTAGGTATGAGGAGTGTTGTGTTGGATGGGGGCTGGGGTTGTTATTAAAAATATAATATATAGCACCAAGATGTGGGATCAGAACTTGCATTTAACTACTTCATGTCCAAATTAATACCACAGGATTATGAAGCTAAAGAGTTAAAAGTTTTTTTGGTTTATCCCTAGCATAGCATCTTCAGAAGAAAGCACAAAAAAAAAAAAAAACAATTCAGAGAGCATATTCTGGCTTTAAGACATGGTATTGGAAGGCAAAAAGGAAATGTGAATTAAGATCCTCTACTAAATAGCTGCATAGACAATGAAGATGGTGAAATAATATTTTTATGAGTTATTTTCTGTAAAAAAAGTACTTACTGTAGTTTTCTTGAGTGAAGAAAATAAATGGACACATCATAAGAGTTCAGATTGAGAATTGTGATTAAAACAAAGAAACAGGATTTATGAGGTACCTCTGTCATAAATTATATTTGTTGGTTTGTTTCTTTCTCCATTATCCATTTTAGGTACTTTTTGTTTCATGTGGCTTTAGGTGACTCCTTACTCAATGTACAAGGCAAGGAGAATATATTCTGCCATTTTGTACACTGTTTTTGTACTGTACAGAAAGTCTGTCCTGCAACTGAGATGTTCATAGCTCTTCTGCATTTTTGCATAGGTACTTATGGTCCAGATCTTGAAAGATATAATATAGAAATTTTGAATGAATTCCCATAGTGTTTTATAAATTGCCTAATAACAATAAGAATTTTTAGAGAAGCTTAGGATAAAAATAAATATTTTTCATTATCTGGACCATAATATTTAATAAATTCTTAATCCTTATTTTTTTAAAAAATAATTTCATTTAAATTAAGAGAAAAATAACTATTTAGTCTTGTATTTTAAGATCAGTTGTAAATATATCATGGTCCTTTACTCAGAAGGTATTCTACTTTATAACTAACATTACACTGTATATGTGTGTGTATATATATGTATGTCTTGTGTGATTTTCTTAAATGTCAGATAAAGGTTTTATTTCATCCCTCAAGATTTGTAAAATTGCCCAAATATTATATTTCTTCACCCTTTTTGAAGGCCTTTAAGATTCTGGGCACCCAGCTAATAACATATGACATGATTTCTTATTCTCTCATAAATACTGTGCAGTTCATGAAAGAAAAGTCAATTTAATAGTTTATCTCTTTTCCTATTTTCTTTTACTCTGTATCTTATTTGATCTTGAAATTTTCAACTTCATCCTTCATTGATCTTTTCTTTTGCAGTGTTCAAAATCTTAGAAAGGTGGTTAGCATCTCTTAATACACATATCTATTTCAATTATCTCATTCCTTTCTAATAACCCCTTTATCTGTTTAATTGTTTTCATCACTCTTCTCAGATTTCTGTTTCATCTTTTTCTGCATTTTTAATATCCTTTTTATCTTTTTTGTCTTTTTAGCATTCTTCTCAAGGTCTGCATTTCATAATTTTCTTTTGTCATTTGATAGCTCTTAAAGAAAGATCTATCTAGTAATTCTGGAGTGTTTATTTCAGTTAACTTGATAATTATATGACATTAAGTTATTACAGAAAACCATCCACTGTAAACTTTTTAATACACTAAACATTTCTCCTTAATTGATTCCTTCCTCAATATCATTACATTTAATTGTAAATAATCCCTTCAGATATGCCTGCTTGAAATTAAACATTTATTCCGGTACTTATGCCTGACTGAAAAAGATTTGGACAAACATGAATGAAGTGACCACAGTGTAATTTAGCAGTTGCACTATTTTTGTTTTATACACTGCATTGACTATTAAAATGGCAACCTCTACTTGGGTCACTTTTTCTGATCTTAAGGACACATCACCATCTCCTGTCCCTTCTACAACTCCTAATTTTAATATATACATGTTTCACATTTTCATTTCATACTATTTCTATTTCAACATATATCCCTACTCCTAATATCAGTTATAACCTAAACTGTATTATGTCTATAAAGCATCAGTACTTATCTGAAAAAATAATAGTCTTCTTTATATTTTATAGCATTCAATTCATAGCTCACCTTCATTTGTTATTTATATCTATTCTTTCTGTGAAACATTTTGTATAATCCTCCCCCATCATTCAGTCCATGTAACAGTTCTGTCTTTAGTTCCTCAATGATCTAAACTAAAACCTGAAATTCCTACTTCTTTGTGAGTACCTTTTTTTTTTTGTGGATTTACACAGCTAAAATCAGTCTACTCACATCACAGCTGGCAATGTCAACTAAAATCTTCCTTCAAGTCCTTGTGCCCATTCATACCCTGAATTTTTATGTGGTTATGTTCATTACTGGAATCTGTATTTCTATTTATAAAATTAGTGGAGTTTACAGTTGTCCCCACTAATGTACTCTTGAGTACTTGTATCTGGCCTGTATCTTTCCAAGCCTGAAATACTTACATAATTATATATATATACATATTCTTATTGAAACTTGTGTAAAATATCCATGCAACTTCACAAGATCAACAGATAAATTCTTTTGCTGAAGGGTCTTTAAGTTGTGGTAGGTGCAGGATGCTAGGTGCCCACCAAAGCTGCTCTGTCACTTGTTCTCTTTTAGTGGACAGGGAAGCGGAGAAAATAAGGTGGAAAACTCATTGGTCAGATAAGAAAAGTGAGATATTCACCAATTACCATTATGAGTAAAAAATTAATTGAATTTGTTACCAGCCAAATCAGGGTGAGATAAAAGCCTTAAAACACCTTCCCCTACCCTTCCTTTCTTCCCAGGCTTAACCTTACTGATGAATTCTGTACCTCCTCCTCAACAATACCTGGGGGCAGGGAAGATGGATTTATGGTTGGTTCACCACATTGTCTCTGACACTCCAGCTTCCTCATGAGTTAGACTCCTCTTTCCCTTCTCCAGTGTCAGATGGTTTAGCCTTGAGAAAAGGAGGTTCAGAGGAGACTTTCTTGATCTCTGTAACTACCTGAAAGGAGGTTGTGGCCAGGTGGGCAGGCAGTCTCTTCTCCCAGGTAACAAGTGACAGAATGAGAGGAAACAGTGCCCTCTCAGCAGTTAAAAGGAATGTCTGGATAAAAATGGTCTAGGGAAAATTATCTTCCCTTGGGAGGTTTTATCCAAATTTAAGACAACTAACTGTCTTCATAAATATGTATGGAGAGTAAGTATCTTAATAACATGGTTCTGAATTCTACTTAGGGGGCAATTCCATGATTAACCACCAACAAGCACCTTCTTTGCCACTGAGGTTGTCTGCACTTTGTTTCAAGAAGTGGTTATGAAACACAGAACAAATACAATTTTAAATCTCTAAGGTGGTTTCTTTGAGGAGTAGTTGATGTGGAGTCTCAGGTGGAGTCTTTTTCCTCCCAGGAAATATTTGTTGGAAATGCCTGCTGGAAGACATGTTTTTTGGGTTATGGTGCTATTCTCAGTATGTCTAGATAATTTCTCTTCAGACACTGTTCATACCCAGCAAGCTCACCTCCATGAGGAAACAGCTAAATATATACACACAGCCTCCTTTATGTAGCAGCTTTTAGTCCTTTGACAACTTTCCAAATGCATACAGTGAAACTGTGGAAAAGGCAAAGAACATCAGGAATACTTTCAGCTGCTGGTAAACATATAATTTTTCTCCACTCAAAGACTACATGAAAAGTAAGCATCTGCAAAGATTGACTTTTTTTTCTTCCTACTGTATCTCTGAGACAGCAGGATCAGACTTTCTGGTCTGTTTACATATAATTTATTTCTAATTCTGCAGTTAGGGATGTGTTAGTTATCATATAAGATACAAATATTCTTGATACTTTTTCCATATTTGAAGTCTATTATAGATGTGGCTTCAAGTGTTGTTATTTGCAAGCAACCCTTAATTTATGTAACAGAGGAAAAAAACTAAAAAAACCCCAAACTATTCCAGGATCCATAATTACAACCTGGACCATTTAAATCATCTGTCCAAAGTTGGTCCAAAGCTTGTTTCATCCAGAAGGTATGTGGCTCAAAAGATCTTAACCTTCATGAAACTAAAACTGGAGTAAAGTAAACGGTTCTAAGTAAGAGATTCTCTTTAATAGCTTAAATTCTGCTTTTAGGCAAAGACCAGTGAGTCAAAGAGTCAATGAATCAAATAACAAAAGCATTCTGATATCTTTAATGTTATAAATACTAGCAGATTGTTTTTAAAAGAATCTCACTGTTTTTTTCTATATGTAATCTTCTTTCAAAAAACAAGAAAAAAAAAACTCCACTGTTTATTAATAAAAAATATTTTCTTTCTAAGATTTTCAGCAAATTTTGCAAACAGATGCACCATATGCAAACTAAAAGAACCCACACCCTCCAACCTAAAAGCAATAGCAACTGGCATATCCAGATATTGCTAGATGAAAATACCCTTTTAAATCTTAACCAATGCTTTAGCTAATTAGCTTCATTTACACTGTCCTACTGCTTTCTGGCTTCTAAAGGCCAAGAACAGAGTTTTCACTTGGAATGAAATGTATTTCAATTATAAAGAATATTATATCAAGCACCCTCTAGAAATGAAGCCTATTTGATTAGAGTTAGCAAGCCCAAAGAGCATTTTATGTACCTGGAAATCCTAACCCTCTTTTTGCACAAATAGTTATCAAGGAATTTTTTCATGGTCTAAAATCCTAAGGGGTTCTGATTGTTCCTTCAAATGCCTTTAGAACAAATACACTCAATGATTCAAGATGTCATCCTTTCCAAAGTTAAGCATTAAACATTTTAGGAACAGACTAATCATGTGTTTATTAACCTCTGCTCTCAAATCATCAAGTCCAGATACCTTTGTTGACTTAAAAGTAAGGCTAGGTTTAGTAACCCATTTTATAAACAAGTATTAAGGGCTGCTTTGTGCTGAATCCCCTTGGAAAGCAGAATAAATTGATTTTAATTGGAAATATATTAGCATTTTGTGAATTCTGTCCTATCTACAGTAAGTGAGGAAAAAGCATCAATAGTTCCTGCCTACATACAAATGCATTTAACTAAATTTTTTAAGTGTTGCAAAATGACAAAAACCTTATTAGAGTATGGAATACTTGGTAGATATGGTTTCCAAAATTAGTTAAATTCATCCCTGTCTTCTAAAAACATCATTACCTTACTTAGATTATTAAAAAAATATGGATTATCATAGAATGAATCATATAATTGCATGGATTGGAAGGGACCTTAAAGATTATCTAGTTCAAATGTCCCTGTAGTGGGCAGGAACAGCATCTTGCTCAAAGGCCCCTGGCCTTGAACTCTTCCAGGGATGAGATGTCCACAGCCTCTCTGGGATACACGTTCCAGTGCCTCACCACCCCCTCAGTAGAGTTTCTTCCTAATATCTGATCTAAACCTCCTCTCTTTCAGTTTGAACCATTCCCTCTTGTCATATCACTACATGCTTCTGTAAAAGGTTTCTCTCCATCTTTCTTGTAGTCTGCCTTTAGGCACTGGAAGGCTACAATTAGGTGATGCCAAAGCCTTCTCTTCTTCAGACTGAACAATCTCATCTCTCTTACCCTTTCCCCATAGGAGAGGTGCTCCATCCCTCCAACCATCTTCATGGCTCTACTTTGGCCTCACTCAACAGGTCTGTCTTGTGTCAAGGATCAGAGCTGTATGCAGAACTCACAGTGGCGTTGTAATACTCTTGTATATTCAATCTAAGTTAACTTCTAACCAACCATGTTCCACTATGGATAAAAGACACCACATTTGTGGATTCAACAATTTTTTTGTGTATGTATGTGTAGTTAACATTTAAAAAAATCTAACTAAAATACAACAAATAGTCACCATTTGTTCACTTAAAGAAACACTAGGACTCTGAGTACAAATTAATATAGAAAACATTCACTGATATACTGTAACTTGTAGAGAAGTCTTGCTAGTATCTGCCTCTTCTTTTGATGCTATTTTCACTCACAATGTTTCTCTAATGTCACTGTTCAGTAAGGGGTAACATAGCAACCCTTCAGTATGCCAAGGCCCTGACTAGGAGGGATATGACATTCATCTTGGTCTAATTTTTGTTTCCTTGCCCTGGACTGCTGCCTTAGGGCTGCTGCACTGGGTGTGAACATGGCCCTGCAGCCTCCCCAGGCTCAGCCCCTTCACAGGATCTTGTTTGTTGGACAGTGACTCACTCCCTGGGTTTGTCAGACTCATCCCATGGAGGCACAGACACAGCTCAGGCTCAGGCAGGAGAGGCAACTTGGCCCTGACATAGGAACTGAAACCAGCCCAGCCCAGCTCTGGCCAAAGTAGGCTCTAAGCCCTGGGCACTGAAGTCTGTAACTGGCTTTTGAATCATAAACTATATATACTGATATCACAAAGAGATCTAGATAGCTCATACAGACACAACAGAAAAAAAAAATTAGAAATCCAAAGTTCCAGGATACACCAATGTCTATTTGAATATCAAAATAGTCCTCCTTTCATTTTGCTACTTATGCTACCAGGCCATCTATAATATAAACAATATATGACTCAACATATCAAGAAAAACAAACAAACCAAAAAAAAATCTAGAAAAGACCAAAGAGTGCCAAGGAAATCAATCCATAATTAAACCCAGTTTATTTTTTCTGAGTTGTTTTACCTAATATCTCACATCCTGGATCTTCAATTTCCCTAGGGACTGAGCTGTATAATTAAAAATAAAGACACTCTGTGGAAAGCTTATCTATTCACCCAAACCTTCCTCTCTTGCCAATGGAGAGAGATAAGTTACATCTGTACTGTTAAGTGAGACAAAGCCAAGAGGCAAAGTCAGCATTAGACTGCTGATCATCCATACTGCTTAAGCATTTGCATGCTCCCTGGCATATTTGAGCCATTCCCATTTGCTTTCCAAGACATTTCCTAGGCATGATTTAGGTGTTAAGGTATGCTAGGGATCATTTGCCTTAGATGGCATGAGTAATAATGCACTTTCTCTGCCCTATAAGGTCCTCCAAAATTAGCCCAGTTGGTTTTGTATCTTCAAACACCCATTACATGATTCCACCCCACCCACCACCAAAGCTTTCAATTGGTTACTGTGAAAACATTCTTGTAATGAGCTGTTACGTATCTCAGCAATTTCTTGACTTACTTTGAAATTAACTCCCTCCTTCATACAGAGACACTCACATATACACACAGAACTAGAATTATTCCTTCTTTTGGCTGTAGAGATGCCATATGGGCCCAGGAAATTGGGCCAAATACTGTACCATGTGAATTCATTGAGCCTGTGCCAGCTGGCCTCAGGTTCAGACAGTGGTCTCTGCTTAATTTTATTTAGCAATATGACATAATGCTTTGTTGTGGTTTACCCCCAGCTGACAACTAAGCGCTAAACTACTGCTTACTTACTCCCTCCAGAAATGGAAGAGTAAAAGTGGCTTGCGATAAGGGAGTTTAATAATTGAGTTTTAATAATTGAGATAACAGTAATAATCATAACAACAATAATGTAATGAAAAGGGAGAAAGAAAGAAAAAAAGGGGGAGAACTAAAACCCAAAAAGAAAAATTATAACAGTTGAGAAACTGTTGCTTATCACCAATCAAGCAACGCCTAGCCAGCCACCAAACAACTTTTCCCCTAGATTATGTGCTGAGCTTGACATCATATGGTATGCAACATAGCTTTGGTCAGTTGAGGTCAGTTGTCCCATCTCTGGGTCCTGCCAGCCTTTTTGTGCACCTTCAGCCTACTCATTGACAGGGCATCGTGAGCAGCAGAAAAGGCCTTGACTGTGCAAGCGCTGCTCAACGTTATTGAAAACTTCTCTGTGCTATCAGGACAAATCCAATATGTAGCTCTATACTCCTCTTTGGGTTCCTCTCACATCAGCAGTAGGGGGCAGGGCCAAGGCATTGTGTTATTTAATACCATCTCATGTAATTGCTGTGGTAGGGAAGGTGACTCTCTCTTGGTTTGGAGAAGAAAAGCGTGGAGCAAGCCTGGAGATGGAGCACTTGAGATAGGCTGCCTACACTGGCTGTAGTTGTGCAGGATCTATTTGGTCTATTTGATCTCTTGGTCTGTTTGATTTATTTGGGTAAGTATTTTACATGTATATCACCCACTCTGTACACTTTTCTTATTAGTATTTTTGCTTTTACTACTTTCTTATCTCTTTCCTGTTTCTAGCAAATTGTTCTTATCTCAACTGGTGATCTGCACCTTTTGTGCCTACAGTTCTTGACTCCTCAGAGCAGGAAAGTGAGGGGAAGGTAGGGAGTGACTGAGCAGGGTCTGGTTTGGAAGAGTCTCTGTGGGAGTACTGAACAGGGGAATACTATTCTTAAACCACAACTACGCACTCCTGTAAAGAAAATTAATTTCCTCTAACAAAAGCAGTACATTCCACACCCCTTAATCCATGCCATTTATTTCATGCTTGGGTTCCACACTATCTAACACATCCCCGTTAACCATCATCCTCTTTCTCATCCTTGGATATTGTACATATATATGCATACATTATGAAAATATGAACACCCCCAATAAATGTCTGTAAAATACCTATAAATGTCTATTGATTTCATTTAGTCGAGGAATTTGGTCTCCATCTGTTGTGGTGGTCACTCAGGGCAGGAAAGGTAGTATGTTGTCTAGAGTTATTGGGCTCCAAACCCAGCACAGGTTGAAAAACTGAGATGAATCAGTTATAAATAAGGAAATCCCCCTGGAAGCTGTTTAACAATTTTGGCAAACACTTTTTTTTTTTTAATATAGCTTTCTTGATCAACCATTTACACCAAACCTTCAAAATTCTAGCATTATGTGTCTAGTCTGTCCTTTTACTTTGTATTATAAAGATTTTATTTTTTTAATATCAGCAGGAGAAAATATATGAAACCTGCATTGGTAAAATTATTATAAATATTTTGATTAAATAAACAAATCATGTAAAAGGGTTAGCTACTATTATAAGTAGAAAATTGTGAAGTAAAAGGTATAGAAATATTAGTATTGCTGTGTTTGTAATGTGTAACTGTAGAAACCTCGCCAAGAAGTTACTGGACCTTTATGTTTCAGTCAAGAAACTTTGGAGACCATCATGCTCACCATTTATGCTGCTTGGAAACCCACTACCCTTCCTGTCCTGATTTTAATATCAAGGGTTCCAATCACTAGATATTTTGACAGAGTTATTAATTATTGTAACCAATCAATGTAAAGGTTAAATTTAAGAGCAGGCATAGTATGTGTAGTATGTAAAAGAACTTATGTAATGATGGTTTATCAGAAAAAGTATATAAAAGGGATGGATTGTATTTGTTGAGTGGGATACATTTTGGAGGAGCTATACCCCATCTTCACAGCACCAGTAAAGAGGTGTCTGCTTATTCACATCAAATGGGTGTTGGATAAGTTTGTTTTGTGCCATTTAGTGATACAATAATTTGAAGTCTTTCAATTTTGCTTTCTTTCAGCATTTGTTTTCATCTGCACATATAGAACTGGAGAAAATGAACAAAACCAAATTATTAATAACTGTCATACATTTCAGATACAGAATTTTGTTTCAACTCTAAGAGTGGTCAAGTGTGATGGAATACTATTTACTGGTTTTCATATCTTTTTAGAATAGTCTACTTGAAAGAATATAAATGATCCAGAGAACTGAATTAATTAAGTAGTGCTCAGCTTCCCCATTAATCATGCACTTTATTTTTATTCTGATTTTGGTTAATCAATGACATATGCATCATTTTAATCAAATACTTGATGAAAGTCTTTAATAAATACTTTTTCAAACTTCAATATTAATTGCACTGCAACTGTTGGAGCAGAGAATGTGCCTATGGTCATTCAAGTGGTATATGCACAGGAAAATGTTATCTTTTACTCTTTTGAATATTCCCATACATATTCAGCAAATATTTTGGAAAAGTCAGACATAGAATTCATTTTTATCTCACAACTAGCTTGATGGAAAGTCATTTGTTATAGAGTAAGATTGTTCTCTTTTTGATCTAAAATGATCACAGTAGCCTTAGTTCAATTCAATGAGATGCCTTGTACATTCATATGTGCCAATATCATCTACATCTGATTATGTTGGACAACACAGGATGCTTTCCAAAAAGAGAACTACTAACTAGTTCATTGTACTGCCTGAATTTTTCAGTAAATGGATAGGTGCTCATAGTGCGATCATCACTGACTACAGTAAATTTTGTATCTCCATGACCCTGAATTTTTCACATTACAATGTATTAAATGTTATGTAATTTAAATATTAGGATATTAAATTTACATTGGGCACATGACTTGAGGAAAACATTTCACCATAGCTGGAAGCTTATAAAAGTAATCCACTTCTAGATTAACACTGAGATACAGTCTGAGAATCAATCTGCAATCTATATTTATATGTGTACAAACATTTAATTTCTAATTAAATTAAATTTAAATTTAGTTAATTTAAATTTAAATCAGGCTGGAGCTCTGAAGACTCAGAACAACAAAAACAATTGAGAGAAAAATTATTTATTTATAAATTTCTAAAAACTATAAATAACTATGACATTTTGATCTGTCTTTAACGGCAGTGTTTTTACATACCATTCTGGACTTATTTCTGTTAGTTAATTAATACATGATCTTTTAATCACTGATTGTATGAAGGAAATCACTGTAGTTCCTTCATATTCAACCAGATTTCAGGAGAGGGGTAGATGACAATTTCAGTTTAATGAGAAGCAGAAACGCAAAACAGAGGAAAAACTCTGAAAAATCCCTCACTTTTGTTTTGACCTCTAGGTAATATTTTCTCTTCTGTCTCTAACCATTTTCATCTCATTTACTAGGTGGCTTCCTGTGTTACTTTTGGTTGGGGTAAATTTTCTTCACAGTAGTAAGTATGTGGACAAGCTGAGAGTTTACGCTGGCAGCAGTGCAGATAATGTAGAGATGTTTTAGTTACTAGTGAGCAGTGCTTACATAGAATAAAAGGTTTTTCTGCTCCTCACCCCACACAGCCAGGAAGTAGGTTCGGGGTGCACAAGAATTTGGGAGGGGGCACAATCAGGGCAGCTGACCCCAGTTACACGGAATAATCTAGAGCATATGCCATCATGCTTAGCATGTTCAAGCTTCTGGCATTTGTGTTCCCAAGGTACTGTTATGTGATGGAGCCCTCCTTTCTTGGGGATGGCTGAACACCTGTCTGCCCATGGAAAGTGGGAGAAATTCCTTATTTTTCTTTGCTTGTTTTCATGGCTTTTGCTTTTCCTATTGAACTATCTTTATCTCAACCCACGAGTTTTCTCACTTTTACTGTTCGTGTTCCCTCTTCCAACCTACAGTGGGCGAGTGATCAAGTGAGTGGCTGTGTTGGGCCCAGTTGACAGCTGGGCTTAAATCACAGCACTTTCTCATTCTTCTCTGGCAGCCCACAATACAATTCAGAAATTAATTTCCTCTGACAATTAAGGGTTTCCAGAATGAAGTATTATTGCAATGTCATTTTTCACAAGAGCTTGCAATCAAGAATAGGTCTTGTTTTATCAACTTAGTTACTAATAAAAATAAAAATGTGAGACCAGCTACATAAAAAATGCTTTTATAAGGAATCTAAGCTGATTCTTTACAATTAATGTTTACATAATAGAGTATTGGAGATTGGTGTTTTTGCATTAATTCTGGGTTTCTCTTCCATGTACCACTTCAAGTGTTTGCCATTACGTGCAGATGTGGTTGCAAATTCATATAGTGTAAGTATATTGTTTTTCCAATCTTTGTTGCAAAAAGATAGAGCCTAGTTTAAAAAGTTTTCTGTTTTTTAAACCTACTGAAACACCATAATTTCACTATCAGCAAGAACAATGCAGGATTATAATGCAGTGCTGATTTAAGGAAAATCATATCTCTACTGTAAATAAAGAAATGTTACACTTTTGCTATCATTATTATTACTCAAAATAAAATCAACATGTTTTAAATCATATTTCAGAATAAAATATTTTTCTTGAATCTTATTTTAATAAATTATCATGTTCTTTTGTCTCACCTTTCAAAATCTGATTTATTACTTGATTCTTTAAATGTGTTCCTGAATGGCATTTAAAACCCTGATGAAAGTGGTGTTGTGAAACATAAGTGACTGTCTTACCCTTCACACTTGTAGTTGATAAGGTGAATATTGCTGAGAATTTGCAGAAGGTTGCAGCAGACAACTGGAAACTACTAGAAGGACTAAATTTGTATGAAAGTCTTAGAAGGAAAAAAAGAGCAAAGACCTGTAAGGAACAATAGAAAATGCTGAGAACCTGCTGTAGGTGTGGTGGGTTGAGCTTAGTTGGTTGAGCTATACCCATCCAGCTGTTCTCACACTTCCCTTCTTCCATAAGATAGGGGGAAATAATGAGATAGAAAAGCTCCTGGGTTGAGATAAAGACAAGGAGGTGCTTACCCTCACTGTCACGAGCAAAACAGACTTAATTTGGAGAATATTCATTCAATTTATTGTCAGTTAAAATAGAGTTGAATGCTGACAAAGGTAAAATTAAAACCTCTCCCTATCCCTGCTCTCTTCCAGGTCAAGTACCTCATTTCTGACTCTTCTACCTCCCTCATCAAGTGTCACAGAAGGTATGGGAAATTGGAGACTGTTGTTGGTCCATAACTGTTCCTTTCTGTTCTCATTCATTTTTTTCTGTGCTCCAACATGGTTCTTCCATGGGCTGCAGTTACTTCAAGGCATATCCACCCACTTCACCATGGGGTCCTCCATGTGATCTGTTCCACTATGGTGTCCTCCACAAACTGCAAGGGAATCTTTGATCTGGTGTCTGGAACACTCCCTCACCTTCCATCTTCTCTGGCTGTAATGTCCATGGACATGCCTGTCTCATAGGTTTTCCCTCATTCCTCACTGAGTAGGTAGCATTTTGACCTTTCCTAAAAATGTTTTCACAGAGGCACCATCAGCTTGGCTGATGGGCTCAGCTGTGTCCTGTGATGGGTCCTTTGGAGCCAGCTACGCCCAGCAAAGGACAGCCCTGGCCTACTTTTAGAGATGACTCCAGCATCCCTGCTACCGACACCTGGATATGAACACCCAGTATAATATAAATAGCAAGTTCAAAAATTTTTTGCTTTCTTACTATCTAGAAAAAAAGTTGTAGCAAAGAAATCCTTTGTGTGATAGATTTCTGTAGATGTGTCCTAGTTTTGGGGAAATTTATGGAAGAAACTTTTGAAGTGGTCTCCTCTAAAAAGCAGATTTCACTGGCCCCTCCCCCAACCAGTTCATGAGGAAAATTTCCTTCAAGAGAGTTGGAAAAAAGCTGTTTCTTTAACAAGCAAAGTACTCACAAATATGGGAAAAAAAATAAAAATAATAAAAAAAAAGAATAATATTAAACAATGAAACCTCTTGTTGTTCTGAAGAGATGGCAAATTCAGAGTCCTTGTCCTGGGGTGTAGGGGTGTCATGGGGTGGGCTCGCTCATCTCCTGTCAGTCCCTCCGGCACTGGGAAATGCCGTGTCCTGGCCCCAGTGGGACACAGCAGTGAGCTCCCGGTGCTCTTCTGGGTTTTCAGCCCAGAGCAGGCTTGAGCAGTTCCAAGAAAAAGAAAAACCACAGTCTGGGGAACTTCTCTGCCTCAGCTAGCAAAAGAGCTAAAAGCAAAGAAGAGTTCTCTCCTGCTGTCCGTGCTGCAGGCAGCCCAGGCCGGNTGATGGGCTCAGCTGTGTCCTGTGATGGGTCCTTTGGAGCCAGCTACGCCCAGCAAAGGACAGCCCTGGCCTACTTTTAGAGATGACTCCAGCATCCCTGCTACCGACACCTGGATATGAACACCCAGTATAATATAAATAGCAAGTTCAAAAATTTTTTGCTTTCTTACTATCTAGAAAAAAAGTTGTAGCAAAGAAATCCTTTGTGTGATAGATTTCTGTAGATGTGTCCTAGTTTTGGGGAAATTTATGGAAGAAACTTTTGAAGTGGTCTCCTCTAAAAAGCAGATTTCACTGGCCCCTCCCCCAACCAGTTCATGAGGAAAATTTCCTTCAAGAGAGTTGGAAAAAAGNAATATCCAGCATAAGCAGAATAGGCGACTGGGGATACAAGCATCATAAAATCACCCTAGGATAATAAGGAGGGACACTTTGGTGTTTGCAAATGTATGGTTCTGTACGTTTAGCTCAATAGTTAGCCATATCACAAGGGAACTTAGATGTTTGCTAGCACAATTTATGTAAACTTAGGATCCAGTCCTATGCTTTCTAGGGTATGTAACTGCCATGAAGAAAAGCAAAATGAAACCTCTTTTGCACAGGAAAAATTATTCAAAGTTTTGTGAGAACATAATTTGCATTATGTGGCAAAATATGGCAATCAGCTTCTTTTCACATCATGTTCTAAGTAACATGTTTCTTTTTGTTACTGAGATGTTATATATATATATATTTGGAAGTCATTCTTTGTTTCTTAAAGAATTAATCCTTATCACAAAGTCCAATAAAAAAAGTATTATACTGGAGAAAATAATTTCTTCCCTTGCTTTATTTCTGTCTCAGCAGTATTAAAGAGTGCACAGATGAAACTATTATGGGATGTAGTTAGTAGCATTGGATCTAATCTGGTGCACTAACTGGGTCAATTGCTGTTTTGTATCCCTTTGCTCCCTTTAGTAAGCTTCCTGGGCTTTCAGCATATTCCCATATGCTAAATGTTACGTTTCACACATCTACAAGTAAATAGAATGGCCTAAAAATAATAGTAATTCAATTTTGCTTGTAAAATGATAATTTAGTAAGTATTCTAAAATGGTAACTTGTTTATCCTCCAAATTACTTGATACAATATATTACCTTGAGTTTAAATTAACCCAACAGAGCTCCAGAAACAGATGTAAGTATAAAAGATATGTTTATTACCTTCACAAAGGCAAAGCATTCCTTCAAAGATTTAAATAAAGAAGGGATACAACATTTTTTCCAATTTTTTTCTCCCATTATCTTGGAGGATTTAATAGAAATGTATTTTAGGAGGTTTTGTTATTCTTGTATTGGTGAGTTTTATCTATCCATGATGACTGAAGGGTATCATAGGGCTCAGTGATAATGATGGTGTTTTCACTTCTGCATTCTGTGACCATGTCTGTACAAATTCCTGCAGACAAACTGGCCCTCAATTCTCATGCTTTGGACTGTCTGGATAAAATCCAGTTTTATAAATCTGGTCTTACATCCATAAAGCAGTATTAGCATGTCTTAGCCCTCTAAGAATCAAGACCTATTTTGTAGACATCAATCTCATTGTCAGTATCCAGACTGCCCTGGAAATTCCTTTGGACAAATTATGTCTAATGAAGATGAAGGCCGTGGTGTCCATCATTACCTTGGCAAGACAGTTTTGGCAGAGAGAAAAAGAGTTGGTGGTTCTGGGAGCTAGCATGCTTAGACAGCTGTTGTCGGAGACAAAGATACAGAAAGGAAGAGGAAAGGGCAGGAAGCTGCCAATATTCCAGGAGCTTCAATCTCTGACAAGAGGTTGAGCCTGTGTTAACTTAACAGACATCTACTTCTTGGAGTTCACTGGAATACTTTGAGTTTTTTTTCAAAGCATACCATTTATATCTAAAAACTCTTTGCAATTACCAAACCACAGTATCTGAAGTAAAGGAACTTATGTGAGATTCATCCAGAGATTTCTCAGGTAGAAACCTGACAATAATAATACTTAAATTAATAAAAACTGTTATTTTAGTGTTGGAAAAGAAGTACAAGAATGGAATATACTGAAAGAACACCACATTTTCTAAAGGAAACCTAATTGATATCTATTGACTGTAAGTCAATTTACATTACCTTATTTAATTAAGGGTCATAAGACATACTACTTATGATTATGCTATTAAATTAAATTAATTAATTAAAATCAAACAACATCTGTAATTTATAGCTTCATTATCTTCTTGGAAACCAGGTACACAAAATGTTGTGTTTTCTCCCTCAAGTGCATATTGAAACAATTAGAAATAGTGGCAAATGGTCCATGCCTTAGTATTTTATTTAGCTGTTGGGTCACCTACTCTGAATTGCTCATTGCTGTAGTCAGGAGAGTTTAATCACCTATCTGTGACTATTTTGCTTTGAAGACATCTTATTTGATCCTTTCAATGAGATAGACAACAATGAAGAGTCTAGGCCTATTGGCAACCACTGAAAAATTTGACAGCTATGACACCAATGTTTTAACTTAGTTCTCTATGAAACACAGCACAACTGAAAAAAGACCACCCTTTTTTACTAGGTCTGTAGCTAGGAAAAAAAAAAATCTTCTACTCTTAAGACTGCATTTAAGTATCAATTTCTTTTTACCAGAATGATTTCTGCAACTCGAAATACACAGCATAAGTTATCCAATAAGTGATATTCTATTTATTTCTTTGACAGTATCTGATTTGTAATCTTTTATCCCTCAAATTTCCATTACGAATTCCTGCTATATAGGAATCCAACAAAAGAATTCTTCACAAGTACTCAAAAAACCTTGTATAACCTACTGTGCATAATGAGGAAGAGTCAACATAATTATTTTTGTAGGCTTGAACAATCTCAGAACTACTTCAGTTCTACCCACATTAAAGGATAATTTTTAAGTTCCTAAGGAAAAGGTATAGATCAGCAGTCATGTCACACAGAAACTGTTTCCTAAGAAGTGTCTGTGCTCTTAAGTAATTTTACAGCCTTTATTTAGTCAGATTTCATAAAGGTGTCTGTCATGAAAAAGACAATGCAGTTTTAAGAGTCAAGTAAAAAGGTATAGTCAAGTTTCTATTTTTGTATCTTCATCTTTCAAGGGCAGTTCTGGTTTTGTTTTAGTGAGTTACTGAAAGCTGGCAATTTCTTTCACTTGTCAGCACCCAACTAATATTCATAAAACATACAATTCTTTTCCTGTCAGGAGGAAAAACGAAACAAGTCACCTTCGATTCTATGATAAAAACTAAACTTTTCACTCAACACTGGGAAAGAAATTAAGCACTGCTAGCTTTAATATGTAGTGATTTTTGTTTATTTATTTGCTTATTAAAAAAGAGTGAAAGCATCTAACGAAATAAACACTATTTTGATTCAAGATCTTGATGCCACAATAAAAAAAAATTGTCTTCAATGGAAAGAATTTATTTTAAACTTTGGTCAGAAAAATATTTTTCATTTCTATATATTTCTTTTTGGGGTGGGTGGAGTTTCTTTCTTGTCTCTAGATAGACCTTTCAGAATTAATAAGGGAGTGATCATTATCACACACTGAAATGTACTATAATCTTTCTGCAATCACTAATGTAGATATTTTACTTCCACGGAGAGCAGAACTAAATAGCTACCCAAATATGCAGAACATAGAGATATCAAAGTGATATAAAATGAGCTTAATTCTTTTCTGTTATCTACAGAAATCTGACTAAAATAAATGTGAATAGATGTACTCTTTTTTGATCATGTATCAGACAAATCAGAATTGGACTAGATTAACGCAAGTAAATTTTCCATTTCTGAAAAATGTTGTAAAGGAAAGTTCCATTTGACACTCATGATACTGCCATCAGTACAATCCCAACTAACTCCCCCATTTACCAGTATAAATGGTTTAGCAAATTTATTTCTAGAACTTTTTAAGTGGCAATAAAGTTTGTTTCTAGGATAAGTGATCTGAGCAGAAGACTGAGAGGAGATAAAAATGATATTTAGGGGTCTGTGAGAGATTTTCAAGTTGAACTCAGTCAAAAACTTTATGTATCAGAGTCTAAATTTCCAAATTTGTGAAAGAGGGTTAATGATATCACAAGAATTTTTTATGGTGTAATAAAAAAAAAGGAAAGAAGCTTTGAATTTTAAGACTAAAATATTTTTGGAGCAGAAGAAAAAGATATTTAACAGTGACATGTACAACTACAAAAAGTGGGCAGCAGTAATTGACTACCAAACTCATGATTGGGAGGAGTTGTCACCAAAACAATTTTACAGAAAACAGGCTTCTAATGGATCACAAGCTGAGTCAACAGTCCTGTGGAAAAAGAAAGCACCATAATGGGTTATAAAAATGAGCATATAGAAGCCACTGGACAAGAGGTGCATCTTTGATTAAAATACTTCAAACAAGACCTCTCTGGAATACTGTACTCAGCCTGGACCAACTTTGTAGTGCAACGACCCTACCATCTTTTGAATAGAAGATTTAGACTACAGGCTTTTACAGGACAGAATACCATATATTTGACTTGCAGGTGTTGATTCAAGGGACAGAAATTAGGATCTTACTGTACAGAATCTTCTGCTTGCTTTTCTCTTTCCCAAATCTGTCTTTATTTCATACTGATAAACAAATATGTAAGAAAATATAATACTTCCATAATATATCATGTAATATAATTTTCCTAAAATGTTTTGAAAATACAGCTCCTGTGGTAATCACAATCTATTCTTATTCTCTCCTTGTGCTCAGATATTACCAGGAAAGAAATCCATAAAACTCAACAAATTTCTGTTTAAATCTGCTCTGTTTCCTCTGCCTCTAAGATTGCTTTCTTAGTGCCTCTAGGTCTACAGTCTAAATCCTATTTCTCCATAGCAAACCTTTCTATTCTACCCAGTTAGGGGTGGTTTATAGCAGAGCATGCACCGAATCATTCCAGTCCTTTTCAAAGAAGATCAACAAATGTTAACAACTGCTGTCTTCCAGCTTGTTCTTAAAATACTGTGTTATTTTTCCACCAAATCCAAAAAATAATACTAGGAAGTACTAAAAGCTCAGGACAGTAACTTTGTATTTCATATATGTCAATTGGTAAAAGCCAGAAGTGTGTAGTTGAGATGAGGAATTGTGATGCCGATTGCTTGTAGAGGAGATGGATTTACTAATGGTTGGTAGAAGTTCACATTAATAGATTAAATAAATAAATAAATAAAATAGATTATTAGAAGAACAAAAAGAGAGAATGTATTTCTCTCAATATAAATACTACATAGCCACCTCAAAAGTAATATAAATACCTGATCAACATAAACACCTGCAACTGTTTTTTGATATATGATATATTGTTCATGTCCCTTGGAACTGAAGAATGGATTGATCTGAGAATAAAAGTAAAATAAATTATAATTTTTAATATTCTAGTGATTAGTAACCCTTGTAAATCCTCATTCTATTTAAACATTCATACAATTATCGTGGAAATCAGCCTCACCAGATATCTGAGTTGTAAGGAGCTTTTGCACACAGCTCTACAGTGCAAAGATAATCATGATAGATGCAAGGCAATGCCACTAAATATTGCTGTGGCACAATTGATTGTATTCTATTTTATTGAGCATTCAGGGAACACTAAGACACTCTGTTTGTCTCCTGAACAGATATTAAAAACAAAAGTGTAGTTGGCAACTTCATCGGTCACTTCATTTTGAAATATGGCCACATTCCTTCACTCCATCCTCCTCAGCTGCACATCTTTACTCCTGAAACTCCTGGTGAGAAAACACTATAGAGAGAAAGGTCTGTGAATACAAGCCTACATGGCCAGAGCTATTCCAATGGACCAGGCACCTTGTGCAGGAAAATTTGTGAGACTTCCCATTGGCCTGTCAACAATGTGTGTTGTATCTCTCATGAGACCATCTCCACATCTTGGCCTCCTTTTCCCACTGGGGAAGAAAATAACCTCACTGACCTGTCTGTACTGTAAACTCATTCATTTCACCGATCTTTGAGCTGTCTGTGGCTGATTTAACATATGTTCCCTTTTCCCTTCTGCTCTGTCACTGCACCTGCAGAAAAAAGAAAGTGTGTTGCTAACAACAGGGGTGGCAACCTCTTCCTGGATGCCCCAAATGATCAGTACTGTGCACACAATCCCATGCCAACAACTTTCTGCCAATCCAATATTTTTGGAGTTCAAGTGTATGTTATTGCTAGGTACTTAATAAAATGTATGTCTTTCTAGTCTTGTAAGCGGAATGGTGCAATGAACGTTCTCTAATTGGGAGGGAAAGCTTGCTTCCAATGCATGCAATACAATTACTTTGTCTCTGTAGACATGTGTGTTATATAATATTTCCCTTGCCTCTACTATGATAGGCTTCTATTTTACTTACCACTTTGCATTAATAGAATGAATGCATATTTCATTCTAACCAATAGTTATCTTTATACATAGCATCACATCTAGAGCTTTCTGCCTCAAGACTTGCTTAAACAAGAATTACTTTACAATATTAGGAAGAAAATTTCTTCAATGCAAATTCTGTAAATATATTTTTCAGCTACTGGCTTCCTTCAGCAAGTAATATAAAACATCTAACAATGTCATCTGGGAAATTAATACATCTGGAAAAACTGTAGAGCAAACTGATATATGCTTCTAACAATAACATGCACAGATTCTATATTCTATATTCTATATTCTATACTCTCCCAGTATAGAATCTTTGTATTTTTTCTGTTGCACTACTTGTTCCTATCATAAAGCACAGAAGAAGTCTCCCTTGGTTTGAAATTTGAATACATGGGAATAAAAATTTTCTTTTATTTTGGAGAGTATTATCCCTTCCCCAACTTAGGGAAAAATATATGCAATAATGATGAATTTACTTAATTGTCAACTAAATCAGATTTGATTTCCTACAGCTAGCACAATGCCATATTCAAGGCCAATAGTTGATTAACCTATTTCTATAATTTTACATCCTACTCTTCTAAACCAAACATATTTCTAAAAGAATTTCTACCCAATTTCTCTGTAGTCCCAATTCTCTAAATACTGAGACAATTTTCCCATATTGCATAATGCATGCACAGACACTTTCACTTTCAGTGTATATCACAGGAGAGAATATAGAGTGGAAAAATTAAACACCTTTAGGAAAAAACCATAAGACATATAATTGATGGTACTTATTTTTGCAAATCTTAGACTTTGAGCATAGAAAAATTGTAAAAGCATTCTTTTTTTTTTTTTTTTCAGGGGTTGATCTTAAGATTGAACAATGCCTGTAAAGATGATGGCTATGGGTAAAAATGTTTCTTATGATTTTGCAGATATTAATCTATAATTTTGCAAGTATTCTGTTGTGATTTTAAGCCCAGCTGGAGATGAAACAACACACAGCTTCCCACTAACCCTTCCTCTCTTCTGCCCCTGCTCTTCCTGAACCCAGATTGGCCCCCTCTTCTGGGTAACTCTCCCCCAGTTTATATACTGGGCATGATGTTCTATGTTTCCATGTTTTGTCTTTGGTCCGTTTGAGTCACCTGTCCTAGCTGTGTTCCCACCCAGTTTCTTTTGCATACCACCTTACTGGCAGAGCATGAGACAAGGAAAAGAATGGTCCTTGACTTAGGAAAACACAACTCAAAAAAAACCTAAAACATCACTGAGTTATCAACAACATTCTAATTCAAAACCCAAAAACTGTAATAAGTATTGAGAAGAAATTAACTCTAGCCTAGCTGGAACCAGGACATATTCTCAGTTTTCTATTTAATAATGTGTTATTCATCTTATCTGGACAGTGTTTTTAAACTACTTACACTGAGTCAACCTTAACCACTCCTTGATAGAGTGAGAGAAATTCAGCATTGATTAAAGTTGGGGAAATTCCAATGACTTATCTTGATTTATGCCCACTTATACTTAAGATGAATTTGGTCAACCCACTTATACATGGGTTGAATAAATGACTTCATCACATCAAGCAATTGGAAATAAAAGCATTTTACTAATGTAAGTCTGAGTCTGTGAACACTTACAGTTATGTGTATGATTCAGTAAAGCTGGTTTTGTGGATTGACTGGCACAACAGCTATAAATCATTCAAAAGAAAACAAAATAAAAATGAAAAGCCAAGAAGCCAAAATCATACTTTATCTCACATCTTTAAAAGCTGTCTATAGTCTTGGAAATATAAAACTCTGATGAAGGCTTACCATGGCATGATCCATATCAGCAATGTAACACTTCTCACTCCATGAATATTTATGTTTTATTTTAGGGGAATTCTCAGAGAATGTCCTATCACTTTCTCAGCCTCAATAGAAATTTACATATTCCTTCACATTAATTTGATCCTAAGCAAGAAAACAGTATCATTAATAGTAATTGTAAAACCTTAACATGAGCATTGTCTTTTTCCTTCCTTTTCCTTAAGCTGCTCAACTTAATGAAAAGTAAACAAGAGCTTTACACCAAACAAGTAGAACAGTGTTGTTGCATTACTTTTTCATTTTTATTTTTCATAATACCTTGTATACTATTGTTAAAACAGGAAACTGAAGTGAATGAAAACAACCCACTATCACAGGTCTCACACATATGTGGAGAAGTTGCAGGCTTTTACTGTTTCTATGTCATCATCTGCATGCACTATTTTAATAGAGACCAGCAACATGTTATCTTTAAGTCTATGGAAGAATCACTTAGGACTCGAGCAGGCTTAATGTAAAATAGAGATAATCACAAGTGATCTCATTTTCCTCAGGGCCCTTAAAGTTTATATTGAATGAACAGTTCCAAATACACTATTGATGGGAAAATGTTTATTTAATTTTTCCCTATTATGAAAAAAATTTGAGGGATGAATAGATCTTTCTGTTTCACCTTTCAATTACTTTTTATATGGTTTTAATGCCTAATCACCATGAAAAATTGCCTATATTTCTGTCAGTAACAGTACACACATTGTACATTTATCCAGAAACAAAACTTATGCCTACTATTGTACATCTCCCAACAACTGCTCAATTAACTCATAGAACTGATGTACAGCACAGATCTCATTAGAACCTCTCCAGAGTCAATTCTCCAAGGTCTTGAGGTTTTCAGCTGCTTGAAAGGAAGACAAGGACTTCATTGTCATTGAAATCACAATGAAATAAGGAGTATTAATTAGGTTTTTTTACAAAGTTATTTGTTTACAGTTTCCTGGTTTGGGGATCTTTTTTTGTATGCTTTGTAATCATTTGCATAACATATTACAATTTTTAATTGAGATATATGAGTGAAATATTGACTAATATTATCAACCTAATACATTTTCCCCCAATTCTGGGGTACTCAAAGTGCATTTTTTATCCTTCACTAGCCCTTACAGTAAGATCATCATCTGACTCCAATATTTTCACTGTGTCTTATTTCATCATTTTACCTCTGACCAACTTTTCTTGTTAACTGATAATCCTGCTTCCAGTGTTTTGGAGACATAATCACAGATACACAAAGGACTTTGGAGAAAAAACAAAAAAAGTAGTGTTCTCATTTGGGAACTCTGCTAAAAATGGTCAGCAAGACTAGTGTTCATGTAATAATTATCTCAGAAACTGCAGGATCAGAGAAGCCTGGAGATCTCAGTGATCTGCAAAGTGCCCTACCAGTAGATAGGGCAGACACTGTTGAGGAAAGTAGGAGTTTGCAAATTTCTTGCTTAGAGAATATACAGGTACAAATGAAAAAAAAATAAAGATGTCAGAGAAACTCAAAACCCAAAGCAAGTTGTGTGAACTGATGCCAATATATATATTAATCAGACCTAGGAAGTTCTGTCTCATTAGGAACTTGACACACATTTTGAGAAGGCAGTTAAAAGCTGCTCCCTCCTAAAGATTTGAGGATTGCAAGTAGATTTCTCCGGTTAGTAATTGAAATCTTCAATATATTTAGCTCTCCTCTGTTTTCAACTGGAATTGCCATGCAATAATCCCAAATACACACACTATCCATGCAGGCAGAAACACTTCAGTGCATGCCCAGTGAATCAGGCACCTTTATCAAAGATCTGCATGTGCAAGATATTTAATGAATATTTAATAAACTCATATGTCAATCTTATGCTTCCCAACAACATCAAGTTTTCTGTTTCTGTGTGGTGGGGTGCATATGCACAAACTTTTGCTTGAAACTACCTCAGGTTCGTAACCCATTCTCCTGCAATAATCCTGAGCATGATTTTAAAACAATACCTCCAAGCACCTTCAGATGATCAAATTTTACAGTCTTCACATGTTCTTTTATGGTACTGGACTTGAATGTCATGAAAATATGAAGCCTAGAAGAATGGAAACTTTGTGGTTCTTGATATACGGCTGAAAGAAATTCACATTTTCAGTTGACTACTGCAGGAAAGCTTAATATTGTGGTAGAAAAGATAATGTGAGAAAGGAGATTAGATGAGGGAAAGAAACTAGAATAGATGGTTAATACAGGAGAGATAGAAAGAGAATCAGACAGGAAAAGAAATATTTTTACTTCAGATTGAATAATAAGCCCAAATATTTATATAAAGCCTCAAAAATACCACTTTTCAGACAATAAGTTTAAGTATTTTCTTCAGCAGTTCCAAAATAGCTATTTTTTTCAAGTACTAGATGACATGAGTAAAAATTATTTCAGCTTCTGAAGCAGTCTTTCTTAGATTATCATGAAAAAGGAAATGTTTCTAGTAATAAAGGCCTGATTAATATCAGATTTAAAACAGATTAAAATGAAGTATATGTCAAATTATGATTTGCTATAATCTGAGTTTCTAAATACAAGAAAAGTGGTAAAAAAGTAAGCCTCTTTTAGACACTTTCACTGTATTTGTCTATATAAACAAGAGCTTTTCATAAAAATGTCACAAGTGCAACCTATTCCTCTTAAAGGTAGCATATCAAATGGAAAAATATTTTAAATATAATAATTTTTTTTT
>VXBI01012445.1:48816-87715 GCA_013397375.1 Toxostoma redivivum | reverse complement strand
TATAATAATTTTTTTTTGTTTAATTTTTATTAATTTTTTTCCAGAAAAGAATGCCTGAGAGAGAATAACAGGAAAAAAAGTTAATTAGTGAGTACTCAGAAATATAAAGAGTATTTGAGTGGGCAGGGAGGAAATTGCTGCCCTATTTCTAACAAATACTCTTTTTTTCTCATTTATTTCAGAAATAGTTGCAATGAAGTTGCAAGACATTCCATGAGGAAACCAATCTTGTCTTCTTCACCTTTTCTAAGATTAAGAAGGCTTAAGCTTATTTGTAGATCTGGAACTGCCAGATAACCTTGAGCAAAATATTTGTCATTTTCTGCCTCAGGTTTTTCCCTTAATAAAATAGAGGAAATCACAATGACCTTCGAGTACCTTATGTAGAATATTCACTCTTACAACAGCTGCTTCCTCCTTGTAATCAAATGCCAGGTAGATTCTCTTTTATCAAGAAGGGTTGCTGGGTAACTTTCGATTGAGAAGGGCAATATGACTTCAGTGCCAGGCAGAAAATATTTGCTGTTGACTCAAGCAAACCAGACATTATACTTTAAATGACACCTTAACAAAAGATCTGAATTTCAGATCTGTCATATTACTCTGTGGTCATATGCTGGGACACTGCTTGATATCATTCACCTACGCTTTTCAGAAACCTGACCAATTAAACACCAGAATGTTTGGAAAGATTGTCCCTTTTCATGAATGTCCACTCTGCTGGCATTTTTTTCCATAGAGAA
The DNA here is from genome assembly GCA_013397375.1 of Toxostoma redivivum. NCBI lineage: Eukaryota > Metazoa > Chordata > Aves > Passeriformes > Mimidae > Toxostoma > Toxostoma redivivum. The sequence goes on along the minus strand of VXBI01012445.1, from coordinate 86,972 downwards.
TAGTAAAAGCAGTACTTGAATGCTCTAACATCTAGCCAAAATTTATTAAATGACACAATCACAGCACATCATCAATTCTCTTTTTATGATCTTGTTTACAATAACTTGACAAATCTTGAAAGGGGCTGCTAAAGAGAAGTGTTTATGAAAAGAAGAGTCAGGGGCCGGTAAGTCAGACAACATTAATCATGTCCGTGGTGAGAATGCCAGTCTGAGACCACGCTACCACCCAAGGAGGTCAGGAAGCCGAGTCAGTGATGCCGCATCAGGGACAGTGGGTACAGCACTGGGCACACGAGGACATAGAGCAAGGGTCTCAGCTTAAATGAACAGTCAAGCAAGAGGACAGACACCCCAGATGAACCTCCCATAACAGTTTCTCACTTGTGTTTGCCTATGTGCTTTCACAGCAGACTGACCCCAGGTAACAGATAGTGTAAATATTTAAGAACACTTAAGCAAACCAAAGATACCATACATTTATCACAGGTAAGCTGTTGAACTATGGGGTGAGTGAGCAGCAGTGAAATGGATTAAATAGGGACTGAACAGTTGTGCCCAGAGGAACCAGGTGATCACTGGCATAATTTCTGGTGCAAGACCAGAAACTAGTGGTGTATTTTATGGGTCAATACACAACACAGAAGTCTGTCTGGACATCAGAAAATTTTTTTTTTTTTTTTACAGTGAGAGTGACTGACAGATGTTGCACAGTGAGGCCATGGAGTAGATGGTTTAAATAAGATTTCCACTTAATTTGGTGAAGCAAGTCTCCTTGCAGGTTGCAGATAAGAATGAACTGCAAGTGAACATGGTTCTTTCCTACTGTTAAGCCCTGAAACATGACTTGATGAGACACTTAAAAGGACTTATGATTTTTCACGTACTCTGAGTTAGACACATGGCGAAAATGCCAACAAGATCTTCTCAAGGGATCAAAACAACAAAAAACTTTACTGGAAACTTCAGAAAATCAGAGAACTGTGACAAAAAGTTTAGAGCAGCATTCACTCAGCATAAAACACTTCTCAAAGCATCAGCTTAACCCATTCAACTCAGCAGACTCTAAGCCTGTTTGATTTTAAATTATTAAAAAAATTCCAAGAAGAGGGAATTAGAAGAAGAGGAAAAACAAAGAGAGAAAATATATAGAAAAGAACAAACATTGTTACCACTCCTGGTTCCAGAGCTGCTCAGCAGTTAGAGGTTATGAGTGAGGGTAGTCAATACATGTAGCTGTTGCATGTTCCACTTCAAATACTCCTTGCCCTTCCCCCAGGTGGGACTTCAGATCATTTGGCTACTCAAGAGCTGAGGCTCCAAGGGCAGGTGTAGGGTATTAGCTCTGCTGTGTCAGGGTTTGGCAGCCTCTGCCATGCTGGGATAGTGGCTGTGAGGGCTGGGGTGTATGGGGCAGTGCAACTCTTCACCAGGGCAAGGCCAACCCAAACACGTGCATTTGAAATGTTTGAACCAACAACCCCTCCAGTGTCATACACCTACAAATATTTCCTTATGTATTCCCTTACATATTCACTTTCAGTGAAGATGAACTGAAGCTACTATTGTGCATAGGTGAATTGGAATTAAGACTGTGAATGCTGTCCCACATTGATTCTGCGAGGAAGAATTTAGCAAGCAAAAAATCATTCACGTGGACATCAGTTTAAAAAAGTCTCTTTAGTAGACATTTTCTGTACATAGTGAAGCAAGCAAATACTCGTGGATGTTACATTTATTCTTGCATCAGATTTTTTTTATTTTAATTTCATATGATACATACACACTTTAGTAAAGACTGAATTATGTCTTCCCTATACTGGGTTGTTGGGGGTTGAATTTTTCTCTTTTCTTTCTGCAGAATTTTCCCCATTGTTATGCTAAGGATTTGTGGTTACACTCTGGCTCAGCTAGGGTAACAGTTTCTCTCTCAGGGGGTGGGGAGAGGGGAAACACCAGAAAAGCAGAGGTGGGGCAGCAGTCTGTTCTCTGTCTCTCTCTCGCTCGTCTGGCACTGAGAAGGACGGTCGCTAGAAACTCCGCTCCGCCATCCCAACGCGGGGGAGCTGCCTTCCTTGGCTGTGGGATCCCGCAACCTCCCTGCTCACATGCTCGCTCTCTCTCCTGCATCTCCTGCCGACTTCAGCACATCCTTTTGGAGCATTGGGATCTGTGAGCAGCGTGTCCCCTCTACCCTTTCCCATCTGGGACACAGACGCCATTCCCCGCAGCACCCCTCCAGCCACGTGGGATCACGGCATCTCCTCCACGTGGAATCACGGCATCTCCTCCACGTGGGATCACCGAACCTCTTCCCTGCTCACCGAGAGCTGGCAGGCAGTGCCAGAACGGGAACTGCACCACAGAGGAAAGGTGTCCACAACCAGGAGAACTGTTTACTGGGTTTTCTGTTGCTGTTGATCTCGCAGTTATTGTTGTTGTGTTTTGTTTCCCTTGCTACATATATGTATATACATATGTATCAGTAAAAAACTGTTATTCCTACCCCCATATCTTCGCCTGAGAGCCCTTTAATTTCAAAATCACAGTAAGGTGAAGGGAGGGGGGTTTATACTCTCCCTTTCAAAAAAAGGCTCCTGTCTCTTTTAGCAAATACCTGTCTTTCAAACCAAGACATGGATATTGATAACATTTGCTGATCGTTGGACCAGTTTCAATCACATTATCTTGGTTTTCAATAAAGTATTCAGAGAGTGTAATTACTATTAAGATTTACTAATTAAGAGTTATTATAAATCTGATAGTATCTAGTATGTACAAGTACTTGCCCTGAAATGAATTTTAAGTATAATGGTTACATATTTCTTAACATAGATGGCAGTAAGCCAGTTATTAAAACATAACAATTTACATCTAAGTCAGTTGAGGCATATAACAGAGCAAAAGCTGCTAGCCTATAATATAAAAAGTTATTATTTTACTTCATGAAACAGGTTGCTCACTTTACGTGGTATAACTTTCTGCTTCTTTCTGCTTCTTTCTGCTTTTTTCTGCTTCTGCTTCTGCTATCCTTCCAACTTTACCTCTCCCTTTAAAAATAATACTTACAGACTGAAGATTAATGACATGATAGGCCTGGTGAAACAAAGAACTTGAAACATATACCTCCTATGTTCTTACCTATGGGAGGATATGATCCTTACCCTCTACTTTCCAAGAAGAATAGTCATATACTATCTAATTTATACAACCAAATAGATTCTCTGTAAGCCATTTTTTTCAGTCATATAGATCAGTTTCAGGTTAGAGAACATAATATCTCTAAATGTTAGAGAGTTCAAGAATAGTAATGAAAATTAATAAAATCTCTTGAATATCGTATAAAGGTTCAACAACCTCAACATCTGAATTTTGTCCTTTGTTACAAAATATTCAGCGCTAAAACATCTCAGTTGAATACAATCAGCTGATGGAAAATACTTAGATGGAAACACAGAACATCTTGCAATAACTCATATGACTTACCTTCAGCTTTTTCTGTTCACCTAAGCAGCTTGAATTTGGACTTTCCTTGTGAGTTGGATCTTTACAATGTCCAGACAAATTTCATCAGGTAAACTGGAAAAAATGTATTTGCTTGCATGTCACCTTCTGTCAAGAAATGGCAAGGAATTTAATTTCACCATGATGTCAACTTTTCTTAGCTCTTTCTGATCAATGTCCAAGGCTATGACAAGTGCCTTCTCCAAGTTCAGAAATAAATGCAGAAATAAAATAGAACCTTTTACCTGAAATTTTCAGAGCTTGAAAGAGTTATTAAAAAGGGAAATAGTTATTTTGTGTTTTCTTTTTCAATTCCTCCAAAAGGATATAGAAGGTTTTTGCACTAAAGAGACCATCACAATGACCAAATTGTAATTCTATCATGGGTCTGAGTTTAGATATTTGGTTAAATTTACAAGCATTCTGGAAAACAAGCACATAGAGACATCAAGGAGAACCTCAATTTTTTCTTTATCCATAGTCAGTGGACTTAGTCACATTTTTATTTCCAAAACCAAGGATAATCTATATTTTGCACTACCTAAGAAATTTTGGCATGCCAGGATGTGTAGCCCTGATCATGTGTAGCTGTGGTTGACATTAGAACTATAATAGTAATAAGATGACACTATTCTAATATTGGCATGTTTTTCTTTCACAAACAAATCTTGACTGAGTAGATCTGGAAGATGTTTGAATTTGACTGGCTTTTATACATTTCTTGTACTAAATACGTTATTAATATGATGACCGTGCAAGAGATTAACATACCTAGGATGCATCAGATGAGCTGCAAAACACCAGAGGTCTGTGCAGGGATGCAGAGCTAAGCTCATACATTGCATAAGTGATCATAGAAAATGCAGCAAATATGGTATGTTCAGAACATTCTGAATTCCCTGTATATGCTCTATAGAGTGCATATGGATTTCTTCGTGTCTTCACATTATATGAGCACATACAGTTCAGAGTTAATTCTCTGATAGAGATGAGGAGTTTCAGCATGAACAGGAACCATACGTATTTTTCTCCACTGGCTATGGATAGAGGAATAGGGTTTTCTTCCTAGTAGTACTATAGCATAAATAGTACTGCAGACATTCAAATCAGGATGAGTTCAATACCCTCCTTTCACTACAAAAATGTATCATTTCAGCAGACAAAAGAAAATTCTAAGAAAGGCATTTCACTCTGTCCTCTGTTCACTGCCTTTTCCAACAGTCTCTGAATATTGTTTGCTAGAAGAACCTGTTTTGCTGCTGAATATGACAAGCACCAGGCAGCCACAATTCATTTAGGTGGTAAAATAAAAGATGTACAGTATTTTTTAACTGTGCTGTTATCTTTTACATCAGAATTTGCAACACCCCCCTATTCCTGTGTATGAGCAAAACAGAAACTTAGACTTCTCTTTAAATAAATGGAGTCTCAGTCTTCACTGAAAAAGTATTTCAAGGTGTTGAAATAAGCATTCCTGTATTCTTGTGGCAAGCAACACAAAGCCAGGTTGCTCTTTGTCAGATTTTGTTTATTCATTTCACTCAAATTTCTATCAAAGTCGAAACATAAAAAGGAAGGCTTTACAAGGCCAACCTGATAAATTAAAAAATTGGAAAATTTGCTTACATTAACATCCATTATAAATGACTTGTGATCAATCTAACCAGTTTGGGAAAAAGAAATCATAAATGCATAAAAAATTATCACAACACAAGAGAAGAAAGATGTTCTCTCTGTCTCTTCTGCTATATTTTCTTTTTATATGCCAGAATTTATACTTGTTTGTTTTGTTACTTTCTTTTTGATGATTCAGAAACACTTTTGTTTCATTTTTGGGAAAAGAATAAGGATACCATGGTGATAAGGATCCTTATTGAGCCCAAGTTAGGCAGATAGGAAAAAAAGGGCAAAATTGTTTAGACTACAATAGTAGTATAAGAGAACTGAGTAGTTCTGTTCAAAATTTTATTAACCCTTTGACAAATGCTGTTTAGACATAATTATTATTAGTTACTTAGCCACTATTATAAATCTTCTATACCTATCTCATACTTAAGATCTGGAAAAAAAACAGCAGAGACCCTTGATCTATCCTGCTATCCTATGCCCTTCAGTAAAACTAAGCCTCTAATTGTGTTCTCTTTAAAAGCCATCAACCTAGATGGGAAAAAGAGCTCCCTCCATTTGGCATTCCATAATATAAGCATGAAATGAAAATGAAAATCAAAATTAAAATTAAAATTTTAAAAAATCCCCAAAGGTACACAGTTTTGCCTGCCCAGATGCCAAATCAGCACTGGCTGTACCAAGGTAGATTCATCAGGATCCTATGTCCTTTGTTATCTCCATATCACAACCATGAATATAGAGTTGTTTTCTGGAAATACCTATTTTATGCTTTCTATTGATGTAAGTTTGCATGCAAATTCAACATGATGTCATTTAATTATAAGAACTAGGGTAATAAGTGTGAAGACAAATATTTCACAAGCCTAATCAGGAATTATCCTTTTGAATCACTATTATCATTTGAGAAATATGCACAACAATCAATACTCGGCAAAGCCATCCAACAGGTAATTAGATCTGTGCAGATTATAGCATGCCCATTTTGGATGCTGACATTATGTCAAAGATGTCCAGTTAGAAAATTATATTGGGTTTTCTGCAGAGATTTTTGGATTTCATTTTATGCTGTGAAAAATATAACCTTGTTTATGATGCTTCATAATTTTTATAAAAACTTTTGTACATTTCCTTATACAGAAAATTTGATGTGGGGTTTTTTTTTCCATTAGTAGTAGTAACACAGTTCATCATAAAGAGAAATATCTTGCTACTAACAGAAAGAAATAATAAATGTATAAAACTGATTGACTACTATACTGTGACTTTTTTCAGTGCTGCACAATAAGCACTTACATTTGTAAAAGATTTTTTCTCAAGTCTAATATTTATTTTCAGAATTATATGAGTCAATTAATATAAAATAATAAATTTAATATAAATGTAACATTGAGCAGTAAAGAAGTGGATTTTCTGACTTAAAAAAGTAACAGGAGACAGAAATCATATGAAAGTTTAGAAATACCATATATTCTAAGTACTTTATGCATATGTATCTTTTTTATATAATTTGATGTACGGGTTTATTTACTTCCAGGACTTTCTATTAATCACTTTCTCTTACACACATACTTTTTCCTGCCCTTTCTGATTCAGTCAGGAAGGAATGGTTGAAGTTCTCTGGGAGACCTTCAAGTTCATCTGTCAAGAGAGCACAAATGAATTGAAGAATTCACATTATCTCTTTAGGGCTAGGCATTCTTTTTGCATTCACCAATCCACTTCCCACTTGGCCTGGTGTGAACTGAGCAAATTGCACTTTTCAATCTGAGATTGAGGGTTTTTTTAATGGGCTTTTTTGGGGGGTTTGGCTTTTCTTTATTTTGTTTTACCCCAAAAATAAGGGTCAAAGACATCTAGAAATCTTATCAAACTCTGTTTGCTAGGATTTACTGCATACTGCATATTCTCAGCCATTCTTAAATGTGGTTTATATCTACCATGAATTTGCAAGACTGTGTTTACCGAATATTTAAAAGCAAATAAAAGGAAGAAAAAAAAATTTACAAATGAATGCCCTAGGATAAGAAATATTAAAAAAAGAAAACCAGAAATATTTCAGAAGACAAACAGTACACTAATAAAGCATTACTGAGACAAAAACTAGTGTACCAGTTAATTATTTCTCTGATAAATGTATAAATAAGTGAGCCTTTCAGCCAAAAAGAAAATTGAATTCTAGTAATATACTTATTTATAAGATTATTTTCTCATTTATATTGATCTATATTAAGAAACTTGAAGGGAAATATACTGATTTAACAATATAAAAATACTGTGTTGAAAGTCTTCCTAGATCTTGGGCTGCAAAAGACTGTTCATAAAATTCTTTGTTTCTATTTAGAAGAAAATTTTAGTTTCATTAAGAACTATGTTCCAGCAAAACATTTGTAGAAAGCAGGCAGGCAAATTAAGCAGAGGTTTTTAAAGGAAACTACAAATATCAGAAAATTTTTCTTTCAATAGGTCAGATTGCAAACATCTTAAATATTACAGTGTTCACTAACACAATGTTTACATAATGGTGAAGATCTGTAGAATGCACGCCTTGACAGTCAGTAACTACGTGATTAGTAGGCTAATTGTGAAAAATATCAAACAAAATCAAGAAATTAAACAGGCAAAGAACATGTTAAAACTTCCTGTAACAATTAGTGGTGTTCTGATTTAACAGGGTACTTTATGGATTAAAGATGTAACATTTTCTAGTGATGAATGGAAGAATGTATAAAAATGTTAACACATCATGGGGTCTCCAATACTTCAGTATCTGCTTTCATGATAGTATAGGTTGATCTATTTTAAAAACTTTTTTTGTTTCATGTAAATTTACAAGAGACAGAAGTTTAAAACATGAAATTTGAGTTAGGTGTATTAAAAAGAAAAAAATCTCGTAAAAATTTCCATAAGACTGTTTCATATAATGCAGCTCTTTCTTTGTAAAATGTCACAAAATAAAGCTTCAAGATCATTACCATTTATTAATTCCTTTCTAAATAAAAATATTAGTATACATTATAGAAGATTTGTGTAGTCTTGGGAGCTGACAACATATACTGGTGAAACTACTTCGGTTTTGATTGAGAATGTATATTTTTCCAAGACAATTCTACACAGAATTGCTTATTTTGCATGAGAAAGCATGTTAGGTAAGACTAAAGGAAATGGTAAGAGAAAGACAAGTGAAATCTTTGGAAGTAGAGAAGGTAGAAGAGAAAGGCACCTAAAACACTGAAAAACCCAGACTCTTCCAAAAATGAATCCTGTAGTCTGAAATGTTTCTGAGAAATTTTACTGGACTACTTAGAGGCTTAGAATTAGTTTCTAGCTTCACTGGATCAAAATAAAACCTTCACCTCTGAGCCACAGGTAATCAAGTTGTTTCCTGCAAGTATTACCAGTTCTCCTGAGACTAGATATACCCATTTATTCACATCCACAGGCACAGGCAACAAGTAAAGCTAACCCTTGTTCTATTTCTCTTACACAGATCTTATTTGCTGCAAAGCGGGAAAGAGAACAAGGATGAAAATGGATAAAAGCAACAGTGAAATTCTATCAAATCATTTCTTGCCTCTCAGCAGGAAAATATCAAACACTAATTCTACAGGATGGGTTTCTATATCAGATTAAACCATCTTGAATTTAGAGTTTTTATTCTTAGATTATATCTAAATTAAACAGATTTCAAAAAGCTGATGTGCATTTCATAAAACTCTGGTTTAAGGTACAAAATTCTTAAAAAGCAGACAATTCTCAAAACAGCAGAGATAGATTATTCCATACATAGTTCAAAAAAAGTTCTATAGTATTTCATTTGCAAGTTAGTATTTACTCTGTAATATATATACAAATATTTCAAAAGTATCTGTCTTTGGATGGTTTGGATAGTAAGATAAGACCATAAATCAGGCCCAACTAGAAATTCAGTTTTAGTTTATATTCTGACATTACCCACAAATTGTTACTGAGAAAGAAACATTGAGGTATTCTGGAATCTTTTAGTGGTATTTCCCGTCATATATACTCTCAAGTGCCATGAGTTTTAGGGATGTCCACATCCTTGGGTAAGTGATGCTTATTTCCATTGCTTTGGTCTGATGAACTGTGACTTAATCAAGGAGTACCACAGTTGAGCTGTGTACCAGGAAAAAGAAATATATAAGTAAGTAAATAAAAAAGCAAACAATCAAATACATATTTCTTCTTATTGTTTTACACCAGCTGTCTGATAATTTCATGGAAAAGTCCCTCATTTTCAATCTGTGAGAAATAGAAAATGATAATCATGTCTTCACATTTCACAAATAATTTGTGGCTTTATAGACAATATATATAGAGAGAGTATATATATTATAGAATATATATATAGAAAATATATAGACAATATTTTGGTGAGAGACAGTCACTGTACTTTTAGAAAGTAAAAATACTTGCATAAGCACTTGCAAAATACAATATCAAAAAACACAAAACAATGAGTGATACATTTTTTCTTTTGCCATGTTAAATTCTCTCAGTTTGCTTTACTTATTCAGTTCTCTGCTATTGCCTTTTTCCTTCTCAGAGTTTTAATTCCCTTTTTCTAAGTAAAAGTACAATTATTAGTCTGTAGTTTTAGAGATCAGTTCCTAAGTCCTTGTTGAATAAGATATTACAACCCTGAAAATTTTCCTGATTAACTATGAGGAATTTATATGACCTCTCCCCCTTTTTCAAATCAGGTTAAGTCTTAAGGAAATCATAAGCCTGATGTTACACTGCTTTAGATGCAAAACTTGTTTTATCCATTGCCATTTAATTTTGGTTTGAACTGATCTCTGATCTTGAGACAAACACTGTCATGTGATATATGTTTCATTTTCCAGATTTATCTTGGATCAAAATAATCTGCATACAAATTATTTAAATGGTTCTGTTTTCAAAGATATTCTGGTACTTAGCTCCTTGTTTTCAATGTGCATATGTAACCTCTGAAATATCTTTAAAAACATTCACAGCTTAGTTTTCAGTGCCTAATAAAAGCAAAGCATGAAATGGTTCCTTGAAAAACTACGGCACATATAGAAACCAGGAAGAATACAGGAATATAGGAGGAAAATCAGATGCACTCTAGGATAATGGATTTAAGAATTTATGCTGCAGGGGAGTTTTCTTGTACCCCAAAATGTCATGGAATTCGCTTGACTGAGATCACAAGAGAAAGAAGGAGCCTATTTTTAAAAGGCACAGTACAAAGGAGCTGGATTTGCTAAAAAAATTCTATTGTAACCTTTCATACAATAATTTGTGCTTAAGTTTTAATTTTTGATTTTTTTTTTTTTTTGTTAAGAAACTTGGCATTTTGAGAAAATCTAGTTTCTATTCCTTTTCAACTGGTCACTTTACAGAAAGGATGAATCAATTCTACTTCAAGACAATTAGGGTTCTATCACATCAGACCCTTTAAGAAATTTAACTATAGGACATTTTTGACAGAACAACTAATCACTGGCATTATGGTGTTGAATCAGGTGTTGCATGACAGGTTTGCTGAATGTCATATCACACATCAGACACAGTCATTCCATTCAGTGACAGAAGGATAAGTAAGTAAAATACCATATGATACTGGGTGAGTTCAGAAAAAATAACAGCTATTGTAAACCATTTTTTCTAAAATTCTTATGTGTTGCATGTATTGTTTTAATGTTTCAAAGTTGCTCTGATTTTTGCTTATATGTAGTGTGTAGCAATGTTTATTTCTGAAGAAAAAAGGAAACACTTTTTTTGAAACTAATGCTTTCTTTGATTCAAGGATACTTTATTTTTGTAAAGAACAGATTGAATATTGTCAGGAGTGTACTGTTGTTCACAGCTTTGCTATTATTCATTCTCTGAACCTATTTTGACATTCTTTGCTGTTTGAATGTCTTGGTGGAAGAGTGCGTGTTTTGAAATTTGAGCTCATTTTGGCATTGTTCTTTTGCAAGACATTAAATAAACTAAATTCAAAAGTGACAATAAATTGTGAAAAGTCAATATAAAACAGATCTTTCAGCCATATGTCCAAATGTTCAGTTGTGATAACATCCAACTGAATGGTAGAGTGAAAGAAAAATCTAGATCTTAAGCCTGAGGAAAAACCTTTAAATTCAGACAAATCAGATTTGCAAATAAGAAAATAATTAGAAATCCTAATTACTCACAATAACCTTCGACTCTTTTAGTTTAAATCTGGTAATATAGGAAGTACATCTCTATTAGATTCAAGTGAAATGAGATAGATTAGCATACATAGATTTCTGTGCTTGCAGTTACAATGCAGCTAATAAGCTTGCTGCACCACACAAAAACAATTTCTCTGGATATACTCTCATAAGATTATCTTTAAGTGAAAAACATCTACTGTTGCTGAGACACAAAATCCCCTGTGACACAAAATGGTACAAATTTGGAGCCATTCCATTTTATTCCATTTTATTCCATTTTATTCCAGATCTCTACAGATGCAGAAGTTGCCCTTGCTGTATGGAATGCTTTGGTAGCAAATAAGAAAAATCCATTTTGTAAAGCTAGTGTCATGTCAGAGAGGATGGAGAAAATTCAGCATATGGCAAGTGGGATGATAAAGAACAACTGACATGGACTAAGACATTTAGAATTGTATAGTTCAGAGAAGAAGGCACTGAAAGATAACAGAAATACATGTTTATTGTTTAAGATGTGTCTAGACAGAATAATGTGTGTTTTATTTTGAAACCTCAGCACTTCTCAGGTGGCAATAAAGATATTTAAACTTTCACACTTCTCCTACCACTAATTGCAGACCCGATGATATCTCATCTCACTTCATGCCCAGTCAAGATTTTTTTTTTAAATTTGGTGGTCAGCTGTAGGATGGGATGTGTCTGAGGATTGTTTCAGATTGTAGGCAAATAGCAACTAAAAATACACTATGCCTATACACAGAAATACACTATGCCTATAAACTTCTCAAGTGTAAATAGACAACTTATATCGAACCAAAACTCCAGAACTAAATTTGAGTAAAACAAGGTTGAAAGAACTCAGAAACAAGTGCCTCCAGGAAAAAGAATCTGGGGGAAGAAAGTAGAGAACATAACCCCAAAGTAGAGAGAAACTACTAGGATCTACAGGCGTGAAGATAAAGGCTTTAGAGGTTTGTGAGAGGGGTTATGAAAGGCAAATGGCAAGTCCCAGGAGTCAAAATTTTTCTTATTACTATAATGTATCCTGACACTATACAAAGGAGAAGTGAGTTGAAGGTAACAAATTCCAACACTGTAGAAATTACGCAAAATTTATAAATTGTAGCTTATGGAGATTAATGTCAGCTAAAAGAATACTGAAGGTTCTATATTTTTCACTTTCAAATTTGATGAAAATAGTAATTAAGAGTAGCAGATATATAAATATGCAGAGGAAAATACGAGAAGAGCAATTAAATGAAGAAGTGACAAATGAAGGTGAGAAAGGTTATGTTTCCATTTTTATTCTTTATAAGTTTAGTTTTTTATGAAAAGAAATGTGTATGTGAGAAACTAGAAGCGAATAAAAGACAAGGAAAAAGCTGTATGAATCAGCTATGTTGAGGAGAGCTATTTAAGCAGATCAGAGAAGGGAATGTAAAGCATATTCAGTAGCAAAAGTTGCTGAGGTTTCTGTCTCAATAACTGAACAAAATTCTGGACAGAAACATCTGGACAAAGAAGACAACACTTGTGTCAGCAAACAGAGCAAGAAGAAATGAGAACTGTGGAAGCTTACCAGAATTTTATGTTGGGTGACAGTATTTTCTGTGCCCATGGAAACTGGTGACTATGGCCTATGACTCAGTGAGTTATCCAGCTAGGAATTCATTGTGTGAATCAGATCTTGACATACCTGACATAATACAGCAATAGTACATATTAAATGAAGGCATCATAAGCACTTCTGACAAATTAGTAATGGGGGCATGATGATAGTTAACATTACAATAACCCAGTTTAACAAATTAACATAGCAATGTAATGAAATTACACATAAAGTAGAAAGGAGCAACAAAGACTGAGATAAGGCAAGAGATTTTTTTTTTCTAAATTTAGGTTTGGAACTACATTTAAATATTAACACACAAGGAATGCAACTCTTCTTATAACTAAGGCCATGTTGAGATTTTCTGCCTGCTGTCACATTCAACTATATAGGCATTCAAATACACAATTAAAAACACAGTTGATGTGTTGGGATGAAGATTACAGAGATTCATAGTTGGGGTGAAAATCATAAGAAACTAGCAATATTTACTTCACCTAGGCACAGTATTAACACAGTAAATGGAAAAGCTTAACCAGAAATCAAAAAGGTCTTAGCTGTCACCAAAACATCATCATCCTCTTCACAAGAGACACAGGGAATCTACTTTTGTAACCAGACATCATCCTCAAACCATTTACTAATAACAGAGATTATTTTCTTTTTCTCACAATGACTTTGTGAAATATGATGATGACAAGAAAGATAAAGCAACCCTTAGAAGTGAGAGGAATGAGATGTTGTCATCTGGAGTTATAATAACTGTAGATTGTAGGTTTGGGTTTTGTTTTCATTTGAGGTAGCTTTGAGGTATAAATTAAATTATCAGCAGTGAAAAAACTCCAGTAAATAAAAATGTTTTACATTTTTTCACTTATGTTAGATTTGTTGACTCAGTGAGTGACAGGAGCTTTAAGCGTCTATCTTATCTCTCTTTCTCTGTAATACCATAATATAAAAATTTAGTCTTCCTGTTATAGCTCAAAAATCCAAATTTTTATCAAAAGTCAAGATAAATTTTTGCTTTATATACCTTTCCATTTTGGAGTGGTTTTTTTATTTTGTTTTTCAGAAATAAGGCTATGTATTTAAAATATTGCCTTAATCAGGATAAGTGCAGCCTAGGTAGCTGGGTTTTGGTTTTTGTTTAGCCAGATGTACCATCCGGATGGTCAAAAATTTTTGATCCAGCAACTTTGCTTGAGTTCAAATATGCTTCTGCTTAAAGCGGCAATAATATTTTAATTATATTTTCACCAAACTCAGGAAATGAAATATTGTTTTTTTTTTTTTTTGCTTTTTTTTTTTACTTCTTTTTTTTTTTCCTTTTTTTTGGGTGTGGGAGGCTCATTCTTTTCTTTCTTACTATGGATACAAAGCTAGCCATAACAGGAAAATTTTTGGATCCTAGAAAGCCAAAACATGTTGCAGGTCCTCACTCAAAAATAGAATATATCTTCATGGCACCTTAATTAAAATCTTGACAAATCTAGAGAAGAAGCAGCTAGATTAATTTTGATTATTCACATACACTGTGATAGATAATAAGAAGTATATATAATTGCAGTGTGTCTCCCTGTTCAAAAGGCCCACCTACCTGTGGATCTGCTGCCTTTTTTTATATCATCTCAAGGATGCCAGGTACCTAGGAACAAGGACTTGTGGTATCTTTCAAAGTGTCAACACTAAAGAGAGTGACTGGCACAGAGTCCATAAGTAGCATTCATTTACAATTCATAGATGGATCACCACCTGCACTACTCCCACTTTTTTGGGGGGGTATCTTTTTTTTTTTCAGGTAAAACATGGAAAGAATAATACATGCTGTAATGTTTGAGAGATGTTAAATGTTATGGTATTTTTCGTCTTTTCTCCTCCTTCCATTAAGTTAGCAACAGCTAATACCTAAAATTAATTTAGAGATCCATCTGCTTAACAAATAGAGCATTTATATCCTTGAAACTGCCTTTCAGGCAGGGGAATAGCTTGTGCATAATAAAGTCAATTGGTTCCTGCATGTTTCCTGTCAACACCAAGGGAAACCAACAGAGAGTAGGAGGAATTGAAAACAACTCAGAAATTAAAGCAAAAACTTCTTGCCTTTATTGGACAGTCTGTCATTTTGCCCCCACAGTCAAAATTCAGCTTTCTTAGAGTGTTGCTGAACTCTGTCAGAAAGATTGTATGTTATCTGGCCTCAGCAAAGCTTACAATCCCTGAGTTTCTACATTACAAAACTTCCACTGTCTTTAGCTTCACACATTGAAAATCCAAAAGAGATCTTCCTGTCCACATAATCTATAAATTAAGTGCTCATACTTCCCACAGATGTTGATATTAAGATGATTTTACAGTATTGTTAGCACCAGAGGATGAACTTAGTCCTTCATGATTTATAGTTATGAAGCCCCTTCATCAAGTCAAAACTGAATCTGTGGAAAAGCTTGAAAATGCACATAGCTATATTCTCAACACTCCTGTGTCACAGTCTCAGCTGTGGAAATTCAGATGTGCTCCCTTTGCATCCTCAACTGGCTTCAAGCAGACCAACAGAGCATTTTTGGCATGTAGTTCCAGATGTTAAGGCTTGTTCTGACTATGAACACATTGCAAAGTAAACAAGTAAGTAGAACATGCACCTTAAAACAAAGGTTACAATGTCATCAGCTAATATAAAAGTTCAGTTTAATAAAGTGCAAAAACATACACCTCAAAATTGCCTCAGAGCCTATATCTAACAGATACACAGAGTTTATTATGCCTGACTGGCTCTAAACAGCATTAATTCAATCTATAGCTGGATTAATAAAACATATGAAACTTATTGTTTCGTTTAATTACACTTGATTCACAGAATAATTCATAAATATTGGAAAGATAAAAATTATCCACCTCTTCTCCAAAAATTTATCAATAAATTTAGGTATTACCCTTCTTCTGATGATTAACTACAAACCCTAGAAATACCTGTTAAAAACATCTGTGGGAAGGAAGGATAGAAAGGACTTCAAACTTTAATATGAAAAAAGTGTTATCCTTTAAAATGTAGGTGCTTTTACAATTTTCATAGTTACTATCACTATTTCCTTAAGCTTCCCAAGTTTTCATCAGAAAGATATGTTCCCAAGCAAACTAAACAATGTTTGCATTATTCTTTCTACAACCGGGTTAAAGATTTTAAGAAGAGTCCAAATCAAGCAAAGTCAAGTTCAGTTGATGTTGCTAATGAAGAATATAGAGTCACCTGAAAACATAATTCAAGTGTAACTACCAATTTGGTGTTACATCTCTGTGTGTTCAGAATACAGTAAATATTCAGGCTTTGCCCTGCACTGAGAACCATGCAAGGAGAACACTGCTTCCTGGCAGAAATCAACAGAAAGCTAAAAGAAAATATAGTACTGCCAAGATTTGTGCCATGGAAGCCAAACTGATTTGCCTAAATTTACACAGATCAAAAACCTCATTAGTTGTAATAATCAAATTACTGAGAGAGCAACCACTTCCAAAATTGTAATTTAGGAATGTAGTAGCATGGATATTAAACACATAGTTGTATAACATATGTAAAACACCTTTTTCTCTAAATATGTGAAAAATGTTCCTGTCATGTCAGCTGTTTATCACTGGTTTCTCTCATCTGACTAGCTACAGGCAAGCAGCAGCACCATGTTTCATTTCCCCGACAGAGGATCAAGAGAGGGGAAATCACTGTCATTTTTATTCCAGCTATGAGAAGGCAGAATGTTGTGGTGTTTCTCCTGACTGACAGATGAGTGAAGAAGTCAACCAACTGTGTCCTATGGTTCAGGTTATTTCCTTCAGAGAATATCAGAATAAAATTGAAAAATAAGTTCTTGCTATAGAGCTGTCATAAAATAATTCAAAAATCTTATATAACAGCTATCATTCTTTCTTAAAATTGGAAAGCCAAGCATCCTTCTTTGACACAGGCTGCTTCTCAGACTATCTGAAATTCCTATTTGTTCCTGTTGCAACTTTCCTACTTAATTCAAACGTATTTGTACTTGTTCTTCCTCTCAGAAATTTCCCTCATCTTGAAAGAACATCCTTCTGCTATGTTACTTTCATTTCCTATTGGACTTGGTCCTATATTTATCTGAAAGGTAATAACAACAAAATGAAAGTTAAAAAATATCAAGAGTATTGATTTATGATGTAAAGGCAAGTACCTGTGTTAGCTCTCGAAAAGACAATATTTTTGTAAAATTAATTGCTTGTTGCTTCTCCCATCTTCAGCCCTGAGGATTAAACTGGCTGAAAGCTGAAGTTTTTAAGGTTTAAAAAACTATTTTCTTTCAGACGTAAAGAAAGAAGAGTCAGGACTCCACAGCCAAAGAAAGAAAATTAACAAAGGGGAAATTATTACATGCATCTGATAAAGAAAAGGAGTGTTCAGTCTGAGTGTGCCCCATTAATTTCTGAATGAAACTTGATCTTGGGTGGGGTGGAGGAAGAAGAGCAGAAGTGGGGAAAGATAAGAGTCCAGTTAATTGGGAGCACATAAATGCTGCTACAGTTTTTTGCGGCTGCCAGATATTCATTTATGTAACCTGCCTTTGCACAGCATAAGAAACATAAGAATAGGGATGTGACAGCCACTCTCAGCCATAACATAGCTCTCCTCCAGCTACAGAGGTGAGGTATATTCTAGATGTTCAAGAAATTCATTAATATCCTGGAATATTTGTGATTACTCTTTCTTCTCCTGTTATTGGGGTGTATCAAAAAGAAAAATACCCACACCCCAAAATGTAATGTTTCAAATTCAAGATATAATTTGCTATTTATTACAATAATTTGCTTACTCAAAAATCAAAAAGAAAAATGTGAAAAGTCTTTTGGAGCTAGTATTTTGTCAGAAGAACCTAGGTGAGCACCAAAGGTGGGGCTGGCTGCTGCTTCTATCCTGGATGTTTTGCTCAGGGTCAGGTGCAATCACTTGAACGGAGGTGGGGATTATACTTTGCTAAAAGTAATTAAAAATTCACACTGGGGAAAAAATCTGGTGTTCCATGTAAGGATGATAAAGAAGATATTTTACTTTGAAGTCCAGCTTCAAGTTTCTGCTGAAAAGATTAACTTCTTTGTGCCCAGCTCCATGTTCCCACCTCTTCTACATCTGCTCTAGGAGTCATGAACTAAACAAAGTGAGTGCCAGACAAGCACTAAAGTCAATGCAAAGGGAAAAATAGGAGAGTGTATCAGAATAGGAAGACAGTAGAAAAGCAAAAGAGTCCTCCCTGGAGAGAACTGATAACTAAGTATATTGAGAAAAAGTAGTCTGAGATTCACAGGAAGGAGATACCCCGTGGAGAAAAATGTTGATTATTTCCATGTTAAGTAGAAGTAAGAAGAAAGCCACATATTAAAGTTAACAGAAAGTGAGACCTATTTTATTTTAACAGCTGGAAGACAGAAGAGTGTTACTGCAATCTGGGAAGACATTCAAAGAAGTAGGAACAAAAAAACAGTGTAGTAGGGAAAGGTTTCCATAGTAAAGCTACATATATGTAGGGGTATTTTCCACCCATTGATTTTACTATCATGTACTCATACTAATAAAAACTTGTATTAAGAACTGAATGCCCTTTTACTGTTTTCATAGTAGTGAATAGAAGTGAAAACAGCCCTATTCCTCAGATCTGATATATACTTGATCCTGATACAGTGCCTTAGCATGGATGCATAAATATGCATGATCTAAGTCTAACAGTTCCCCAGAAGCTGGGCAGAGAATTTTACCATATAAAGATCTCAAACCAAAAGTTTTAAAAACAGTTAGTGGGTTTGAATGTTTTTGAATGGGTTCAGTGTAGTCATACTGAACCTAAACTTCAGGGAAAAAAAATCTACCATTTCTAAAAAAATGTGTCCTTTGCAACTGGACACCTCTAAAATCAAAACACCAAAAATTAAAATTATTTGGGAGTCAATAGTATTTTTACTAATTTCTCCTTAAAACTCAGTCTGCTAAAAACTAGATCTGTAATATAAGGATTCAGCTGACAATTCTTAGAAAATTACTTTGTTTTTCTATAAACAACAAATTGTGGCTGATAATAACTCAAGATGTAACACAGTGAGAATGAAAATATTTTGCCCTTGTAATTTGTATCAAGTTCCTCCTATGATTGCTCCTAAGTGCACTTAATAATCAACTAATGTATTTATTAGAAATAAAAATATCCAGCTTGCATATCTGTATGAATGGAAATCTAGATGTAAGTCTAACAGCTGTGCATGCCATATTTTTAATAGCTGACCTTCACATACTTAACTCCCACATTCATGATGTGTCTTAATCACTCTTTTTTCAGTTTCTTCAAATTCTAACAGTAAGTATTTAATAATGAATACATGTGAAATTTATATATAGACCACACATTTATTCTTAATATTGCACATGAGAATCTGTTGTTTATTTCTGTGTTACTTTCAAATGACCACATAAGGAACTCTTAGGAAAGTAATCAGGATGTCAAACTCCAGCCCACAAAGTTGCCTGTAGCTACTCCATGACAAAAGATAACGTTCTGTTCCTTGGGTAACATCATAGCAGATGCATTTATTTTGCCTTTCAGAAAGCTCTAGAAGACAGGAATTCCTGTTGCTCAATCCAAAATGGGAAAAGTCTGTACTGCCTCAATATAGTTGCTCCAATTATAGATACCCCTTTGTCCTCTGCAATCTCTAGAAATTCACTTGATTTTCCACACAAATAATGAAGAGGCATGAATATTTTTCATACTACATATATCAATACATCTGAAAATAAAAATTTGTCCTTTAAAATAGAAGTCTGACTTCTAACACTAATTTACGAGAGCTTTTCTCTGCTTTAAGAAGTTCACAGACAAATTACACAATTAGAATCTGTACCAAAATAAATAAATAATTTGAACATCTGGTGGATGATGAACAGCTTTGGCTGCCTAAAGGAAAAAAAATGTATTTAGTTATAGATCTTGTGTAATAAAGTATTTCAGCCTGGAGAAAATATATAAGAAGAGAGTCACAGCAGGCCTCCAAAGCTTTGAAGTTAACAGCTCACAATTGAACAAAAGCAAGGCAAAAACATGAAGTTATACAACTGTCATGACAAGGTTGTTGAAAAATATCTTTAGCAGACAAATAATGAACAAGATATGAACGACCTTAAATTGAGTCACATCAGCTCTGGATCTGACATCCAGAGCAAACAAAACTTGTAAATCCACTCCAAAATAATCTTCAAACTGTTTCTAAGAGATTTTTTGTTTGCTTCTGTCTCTGGTTTTGTCATCGTTGCTTACTGAGGCATTTAAAATAATTTAGTATTTTATATGGTACTGTGGACACTCACTTAAGAGAGCTAGCCTGGAAAATCTTCCAGGCCAGAGCTTCTTGGTTCTGTTCTCCAACTGATAAGCTGATTGTAGCTTCAGTCAGGGAGGAATTCTCCCAGGATGATAATGTGGTCAAAACAGAATGGAATCTGGTGAAAAACAGAATGGAATTAACAACATAGATTAACACCTGTTTCAGTGCGTGACCAGGCCTGGGAAAGGGGTGTCTTCTCTCTGCACCAATCATCTTTATTCTGCCCTTGAAGTTACAAGTCGTGCTATTTAAACAAGTGAGCTTCTGCATAAAGTAGTCTCCTTCTTATCCTGAGGGATGACCATGTAGCTGTCTTTTCTTCACTGCATCTAAAGGGTTAATACCCTAACCTAGCAGCTACATGGTACACCATAAGAAAGTGACAAACTTGAATCTGTTGTGTGTGCAATACGGTTTTGCAGGAGCCCTGATCTTGAAGAAGCATCCACATGCTGCAGGACTCTGACACTTTCTTTAGTTTCCTGCTCATATAGTCCAAGTTTCTGTTGTCTTTCTCTGGTACCAGGGTGCTGCTGGCTTATCCTCAGTTTTGTTTGCCAGGACCTCCAAAGCCTTTCCTGCAGAGCTTCTTCCCACATTCAGTACACAGCCTGTATCTTTGTAAAGAGTTCCTCCTCCTTGGGTGAAGGAATTTGCATTTGACTACTGAATTTCACAAGGTTCCTGTTATTCATTCATCCACTTGTCTAGGTCCCTCTGCCTTAAGTAAACCAGATCATTTCAGTCTGATGTCAGCTGCCAGCTGGACTGAGAGCGTACAATGGATTCTAAAGTCACTTCTTCCAAGTCATTAATAAAGAGGTTAACCAAGTCATATTCCAAAATAAGACCCCTGTGGTAATTCCACTTATCAGCCTGCAGGTTGAGTGAGCCCCATTAACTATGGAGCTTCATCATTATATCTATTTTTTACCCATCTTTACTCATACAGACTATGATATCTCAGTTTGAGTACAAGAATTTTGTGGCAGACCTTGTCCAAAAAGTTGCCCTATACACTATATTTATGGTTCTCTCCTCACGCACAAATCCAGTCTTCTGACCCTCAGATCTAATGACATTGGTTAGACATGATTGATCTTTTGGTAAGTTATACTGACTGTTCCCAAACACTGCCTTCTCCTTCATGTGCCCAGAAATGTTTTCTACGAGGACTTGCTCGATAATTTTCCTAAATAACAGCTGGCCTTTAGTCTGTTTTACTTCTGACCTTTTTAAAGTTGGATTTTGGAACATTTCCCTTTCTCCAGTTGTTGGAGCCCTTCCCCAGCTCCCTTGACTTTTCAGATATGATGGAGGGTAGCCTTGTGAGGACACGCCTTTACCTACAGGCTGTCGGGGCTCATGGACCTGTCACTGGACTTGACTCTCATTCACTGCTGCTTATTCTTCTCTTGGAACCATTTCTTTGGTCATGGTGGCGATCTTATTGGCAAAGACCAAGGCAAAGAACTCTGAATACTTCAGACCTGTCTGCATTCACGGCCACTAAATCCCCTACATCATTCAGCAGTGTCCACATTTTCCTTTCGCTACTAGTGTACCAGTTGAAGCTCCTCAGGGCCCTTCATGTACCTTCCAAGCTTTATCTGTCACTGAGCCTGGTCTTTCCTAGTACTATCCTTACATGGTATGGCAATGTTTCTAAGTTCTCCTTTATAGTATGACACTGCTGCTACCTCCTGTATAAATTGATTAAAATAAAAAGAAAAGTGCATAATTTGCTTAATTTAAATGTCACGAAAACCATGTTGTCTCTCTACTGTTCTATGGAATTTTATACTGTAAAAAGAACAGTGGTTTCATTGCCTTTCATCTCTAGCCATTGTTGAAGATACGTGTATTTATACCATGCTCTACATTCTTTAGTTAATAAATTGAACACCATGAACAATCTGTAGTGCTTCCCATTAAAATAAAGGAGTATCTTGCCTTTACTAGTAAAAATATCTCTACTTTCTTTTTTATATTCTTAAAAATATATTTTGTCATTTCCAAATAAAGAAATATCAGTCAGATCCATCACATCTCCTACAATGACAAGAAGTTGATTTTCAAGAAAACTGGAAGTTGAATAATTAAAAATATGGTTATTTTTTTCCCTTGAGTGTAACCTGTTGAACACAATTCTGTAACGCTAAGTGTTTAAAAAAATTAAAAAATGTTCTGATTGAATCTAAACACAAGCTTGTGTAATATAATTAGGAGTATATGTTATTATGCACATAAATCTTTCAACTTTAGAATCCATTTTTGAACATTCAGAGTTGAAAAACTGTCTTATAATCAGATTATAATGTAAGTATGGTATCTGACACCAGTTAAATATCAAAGAGAAAGTAGTAACTTGACAGAATAGACCATTGGTCAAACCTAGTATGCAGCTTTGTTGATTTCCTTGAAAGATAGAGAATTTGCATTTAATGCTTACATTAATTTTACATCGACATTAAGCAGCTTCAAAAAAGCAGGAATCAAATCCCCGTCTTGATGGCAATTTTCAAGAGAGATCATTGCTTTCATGAACATCAGATAATTTATAATCCCTGCAACTACTCTCAACAAAATCCATGTTTATTAGCAACAGCACCTTCCTTATGAGGAAATGTAATTATTTCTTGTTGGAAGAAACAGATTTCTCATCAAATGCAAATCAAGGAAATTTAAGTAGCAAACAATGGCAAGTCAGAAGAGAAATTTTAAAGGCTTTTGAAATGTTATATCTACATAATTGGTTTAAGGGCTTGAAGAAAAAGTCTTTAATATCCTAGCTGTGATGATCTATGGAAGTTTTCATGACAATTAGCATGTCTCATTTCACACTCTTCCTTTCTTCAACCAAAAAAAGAGATATATCTTTCTTTCTTTAAAGAAATTATGATTTCATAGCACCTGGAGTAGATCTTTCTGTCATGAAAGACAAGAGAGTATTGATATGTAAAACTCAAATACTGAATTGGTTAATTGGGCATTTACAATGTAAATCTGTGAAAGAAACCACTTTTAATGAGGTCAAACTTTATGAGAAATCTGATAGACTTCCCATCCAGCTTCTATATGAGCCAAAGACTTTTCAATATAAAGCAAAGAGAGGCCCTCAGCTCCTAGAATAACCCTAGAGGATGGAGAAGTTATTTGATGTACAGACTTGCATATAAAAACTCCCAGCAAAAATTTGTTACCAGAACTGACTTTTCTGTTTGATTCTTTCCATTTAATTTAAAGTACCTAAGTAGCCAGTGGGACTGAGATTTGGACTTTGATCTCCCTGATTTTAAATGAGTGTCTTACCTACTATAATTTTTTGCTTTTATTCTTCCCATTTCACACCTGGAAAATAAGGGACTTTAGAGTTAAAATTCTGTGTTAAGGTCCAAGAGCATGATAACATTGATAAATTAATATTTTATTGTTTGGTGTCCAAAGTTTCCAGGGATATAAGCAGTTTAAATTATCATAATTATTATTAATTTCATTTTAAAATAAGATTGTTGATAAATAAATTTCAAAGTTAGTTTTCATGTGTACTATAACAATTTTGAAAAATATTGCTGACAAGATGCATTTCTTGGTGATTAATCATCTTAAAATGTAAAGACAAAATAATCAAACAGGATGTAAATATGAAATATTTTAAAACTCTCAAGCACTACTTCTCATTCATGGGGCATAGCAGATAAACAGGATCTTCAAAAAAATGAATTAATGCCATAGTATACTCGTCACAACTCTGTCTAAAGAATGTTTCTTCTCCAAATAATCATTGTCTAGTGCCAGCACAATATCTACAGTTGCACCTGTTAGATGTTTCTTCTCTTCCTGAAAGCACACAATAGATTTATATGTGTAGCATGACCAAGACTGCAAATATTAATTAATCTTTATGGCTAGTGACTGAATGAGTCTGACTGGCACATACAACCCTGACAAACAGAAGCTTTGTGGTAAGTAGCTTCACAGGATCTGTTTGGCAAAAGCTTTTCAGCCATGCATAGCATTTGAATATTACTTCAGTAGAGACTGAAAGGCATGTTTTTCACCAAAAATTTAGTATTTATTACACTTGGTAATCAAACCAAGCATTTTAAAGAGAAGTCTATTTTGCAATGTTAATTTTTAAAATGTAAATATTTTTCTTTCTTGGGCACATAGAAAATATCAGTCTCCCAGAAAACAAAACAAATCAGTGGCTTTTGTGGAGAATGGGAGAGTGATTGTATTGTATACATTTATCAAAGTCATGGATATTTCTATTACATTTCTCAGCCAGTTAAGCCTGTCTATACAGGTAAGTGTTAGAGAAAGCAAAAAGGAAGAAAAAGTAATTGGAAGAATGGATTAAAATCTAAGCTAGGCAACTAAATTATGCCAAAATTTTTAGATTCTAAGGGTGCATTCCTCCTGAATAGATACTTCTTGACAAAGTAAAAAAGAAAATACTTTTGAAGTAGTAGAGCAGAAGTTCTTGTCTATCTAATTTAGGGTTATAAAATTACTTCCATCTTGAAAATATATCAGTGAGCAGGGGGAATGAATTTCAGAAATGATAAAAAGGCACTACATCTATGTGCAAGGAAAAATTACAAAATTCAAAAGGTCTCAAAATCTTAATAGCTTTACTTATTTAGGGGAAATGACTTTATCATTTAGTTTGTGAGGGTGCTGCTGTTAACGTTTTGTCTATGACAAAGCTCCAGCATAGTGGATAAAACAGTCTGGTACCCAGCCTTAGTAGAGTCAGTAAGTGAGAGAGGCTTCTCCCAGTGCAAAGGATGTCTGGGGAGACTGAAGAAAGGTTCAAAACCAGCTTGTTTCTAGGGACACCTATATTGTAAACCATAGCTCAGCAGTTTCAGTGACATTTTCTGTAGCAGGAGTCTCCTATACCAGAGGCAGAGCTATTCTCCAACTACCTCATCATGCTGCCCTGCGAAAGAATAACAAACATGCCAAAGACCATCAGGTTTCAAACTTGAGCTCTTTAGGGCGTGACAGCTTTCTGATGCAGATAATGTAGATGTCTTTTGGATCTTCCTCAAATAATAGATGCATAATTTATGTCAATTTACACAATTTTGTGGGGCAGAACCCATTGGCTTTGCTTTGTATCACTGAATTTCCCAGGCAGGCACAGAATAGTTGGTGCACATGTATTCTAGAAAGGATTTTGGCTTAAGAAATTAATGCCTATATATTAAATGGGTCATCAAATGTTGATATGCTTCAATTTTGAATTATTATTACAGTGTATGGTGTCATAAAATTATATGGAAATTCATCTAACTCTTTAAACCAAACAAAAACTAACATAGGAAAAAAGTCACTGTAAAATAAATTTGCTCAGATTTTCTCTTACTTAGAATCAAATTTCACAATACCTGTAGAATTTATTTACAACACTAATTTATGAATCCCCCAAAGATATTGACTCTTGTATAAAACAACTGAAATAAGTGGCAAGTGCACTGCAGCTGGAGTGCAAAGCCTGGACTAGGAGCTATTTGTCACCTCTGAGACTTGGATGAATTAATTTACTCTGGCCATCAACACTCCGGAAAGTTGTCCATGTTATGTTTTCTTGTAACTCAACATTAAAACCAGCACTGTAGTAAGAGCTCTGTTAAGTTGCAAGCTCATTAAATCCTGCTCTAAATCACAATTAAACTTTCTGTGGTCCTAATCCTTCAAATGGCTGAGCGCACTCACTAAATTATTGAGCTGCTGAAAAAAAAAAAATGGAGAAACAATTAACTCAGACATTAAATGTATTTTAGACACAAATAAAGGACTTAGGCCACCTTGGAAAAAAACCCAAAGAAATTGACTTTTCCTAAGAAGCCACCTTGGCTTCTCTTTAGGTCATTAGTTAGCCTCAGAGTCAGGAATGAGCCTAAAATTGCTCCATCTCTTCCTTGAGCTTACCATCAGAGAGTATATGTGGCCTCAAAACTACAGTGATCTTAGCTCAATGTCCAAAGGGCACCGTAGTGGCCATGCTTCCAACACTCTTTTGTTAGCTTCTGCTGTTCTCTCTCTATTCATCATTTCTCTGTCTTGTTTAATACTTTTTCCTGCTAGCCCTTGTCAATATCTCTTTTTTGTGTCCTCTACCATTGATTGACCTTGATTCATCTGTATGAGGATGACATGATGAAAACATAACTGTTCACAAAGAGGCAAGAAGATTTGTAACAGGTACTCAGTCTTAGAGATAAAGAAACTGTTCATTCCAAAAAAAGAATTCTCTTCATCAATTCTGAGAAAAGAAACATAAATAACAGTTTTTGAAAAAAACAGTTAAAAACCTGCTGGCCTTTTTTGTGCCTGTCCATCCTCCATACCCTATAACCAGTAGTGCCTGTACATTTAAATAATGCACATTTCTTAAATCTCTGGACGAATCCCCCTCCTAACATTTATTCTTGTCAAAAAAAAACCTCAAACCAACCAGGTAGTAGGCTACAGCTATACTTGCTCAATTCCATAGAACAACATTAAATATGTCTAGGTTGAATACATTTAGACTTTGCTTTGAGAACTAATAAATTTCCTGTACACTATTTAGTCTACAGTAAAAAAACCTGTTTTATATGCAGGCAGATGGTTGCTCAGTTGTGATGAATGTCATAGTTGGCTCAGCTGCGTGGGAACTACTGCTTTAGTATTGCAGGCCAATCCAGGAGAGTGGGCACTTATCCTGTGATGGTAATACCAGTGAACGCATGCATGAATGTATGAATGTAAGTGGCTGAATAGCTGCATTGAAAAATCAGTGTCTTTGCTTTTGATGGCAATGTGAGTCAGAAATAGGAGACAGAAATTTTTTTTCTTCTTGCCTGCAGATTGTCAAGAAACAGTATGTTAGTCAAGAATCAAGACTGCATCATTTTAGATAAGATGCACTACCAAACACAAGGTAGGCTACTCCTGTGTATGTTTTGAAGGCTTTCAACTTTTCTGTATTTTCATTAACTATATATTGGTACTTATCATAATAATGTTGACCAGTTTTAAGTTATTTCAAGCTACATGTTTTCCATGATATATAGAAAGGAAAATATTAATTATGCCCCTTATTATATTAAGTATCCAAATACTTATCATACATATTAGATGTTTGCCTCTAAAACATAGTTTATTCCTTTAAAATGCTATTTGAAGCATGGCTTCAATTAAAATTATAAAATTTGGTTATATTAAAAAATTGCAAAAATGATACAAGTTCTTTCAACCTAAATGAAAATTACAGAAATAATTTTATATTAATTTGCTAAAAGACAGACTCATGGGCCAGCAGTGAAAAGTTCCTTTAATAGCTAAGTTGGAAGAAGCCATTGAACCAAAAGGATAGGAAATGTAAATTCTGTCAAACTCTTGACTATAGCATTGCAAATTTTGAAAGTCTAATATGACACTAATCATCCCATCATTCTTCAAAAATAATGTTCTCAAAATGAAATATAATAACTGGGAAGCCCACTTCAACATTAGTCAATAAACTAATAAGCTTGTTAAAAGAAAATAATTACCTGGCTGCATTCTTTGAAGAGCATCTATTTATTTTGAAATCTTCTGAAATACAAGAGAAAAAAACTGAATAAATCTTAGCACAGGAATAAATTTTCCCTCTTGGATTTCTTGATTAATTGATGATTAGTAGGCTCTTATACATGAGGCCAAACAGCTGAATGCTTAGAAATCAAGAAAAGAGAATTACAAGCCTTATCTCTTTCCTCTGAACTTCCATTATAAATATGTTTTCTTGTCCTATTCATATGTCACAAGAAAAAGAAAGTTGCTATTAAATTAGAATTTCCATCTTTCTCAACTACTTCACTTCTAGCTGATTGAGCAAGCTTGGAGTTCATGTTTGGGTTGTGGGGTTGGTGAGTCAAAGCCAGAGGTTAGCTACTTGTTCTTGGTTTAATTGTGAGAGAAAAGTACTTTGGGGAAAACTTCCTCAATTCATCAAAACCTTTAATTAGCAAGCACGTTACACTAGGACTGATCAGATAACTCCTCATTCCATGAAGGGTTAGTAGATGTTTTAGTAGATGCTTTTCTGCTTCTGAATAAATATGACAATAACATGTGCTAAAATGTCAGTACCAATTTCAATTTTAAAGCCCACAGACTCAAAAAATTTGTCTTATTAAAAAAAAAAAATAAAAAACACATAGAGGAACAGTAGGATATTTTTCTGAACAAACATAATGAATCAAATGAGTTTTTGCTTGCTAACTGTTGCGACTGCATCATAAATTACTCTCTCTCTCTGGACATGAGAGAATCCAGGAGGGGAAGAGAAGGAGGAGGAGTGAGAGAAACTGCCTCTGGTGTCTGTCTCATAAGCACCAACTCCTGCTCAAGCTTATTGCCAGAGCTCTCCCAACAATCCTTACCTTTGTGCATTTTTGGGATAGCAATGGGAAGAACTCATGCCCCATTCTTTCCTTGGGAGGGAACCAGTGTAGATTCTCTTTCTTATCTTGCTTCTCTCTCTCTCAAAATTCTTCATTCATGATGTTTTATCTTATTTTCACCACAGGCTCACTTCTATATATTTCACATTATTTCACATTAACTCATTCTGTATGTCAGACTTACTATAACAAAAATGCAATCAAATTTGCAATATATAGTTTTACAGATTAAAAAAAGAGAATTAAGATATAGCTCGTGACTTCCTTATTTAAAGAAAGTGGAGTTTAATTAAGCAAAATGCATTATTAGTGCTGTTTTCAGGCCTAAAGACAATCCTGTTTTCTCAAAGAACTTCTGAGGTTATCTAGACAGATAATGCCCTTCTCTGCTGAGTGATTGCTTCAAAAGTTAACTCGGTGAAGTAAAAACATGGGGTTTGTGAATTTTCCAATTTTTTTTTTGCCATAATGAATGTATGATTAATATTTTACGATATCTATGTGTTTAATTATCATGAAAATAATCTTCCGACCAGAAGCTGTTAAAAAATATATTAATGAACAAATAGTCTAGTATTGCAAATGACAATTAGTGAGTAAATAAATCACTTTGATTAGTAAATTATTACTAATGCATCCAGTCTTGCCTGGGAACCGTTAGCAATGCAGATGGATCTGGATTTTAACTGAGTGTCAAAACAATAAAACCCATTGTTCTCCCAGCAGTAGTCAGAGGCAGATTTTTAGGAGCAATCCCAAATCACCTCTCTTGTGAGGAAATTGGAGCTCAAAATTCAGTTGGATTCTTCTGCCCACTTTGCATAATTCACAACATCATAGGATGACCTTTCATGAAGACCCAGAAGGAGGAAAAACTGGGACAGAATGACAGCTTCTTAGTAGATCAGCTGCAGAACTTGTGTTTTTAGTATTTAATAAGGCAGCTACAGACTGGAATTCATGTCACCTAAAACTCCAAAGCCAGTATACTCATTCTTATTTTGCTCTAATCAACAGTGATTAATAAATGCTTCCAGCTTTCTTGACATACTTGAAATGTCATCTTCAAATGATACTTTGTCATTTAACTGCATAAGGAAATATGCACACACCAATTTTGCCATCTCAGGTTTCTAAACCAAATGTAATCGATACAGAAAGAAACAGTTTTGCAATTAATGATAATACCATAAGGTACCTAAAACTTATATTATCTAGCATAAAAAAGACTTTCTGAACAGAATGTTTCAGGGAGAATGGATTGACTATTGTCTACCTGTGGAGCTGTAACTTTTGTGCCATTACAGTATATACTTACTGAACACCAGAATTTTATATAATACAAGGCTAACACTAGAATAGCATTTTGCAAAAGCTCTGCAGAACTAGACTGACTGCTTTCTTCAGAATAAATTAGTTGATGTAGAAATTTAGGCAATTATCTCTAGGTACTGTGGGCTTTTTTCAAACTAAAGCGAACAGAATATTGCTAAATTCTTTAAAGAGTCTGGAATAGGTAATTTGTTAGGTGTACTTTATATTAATTTTATTTGCTAAGATATTTGAGGTATAAAGCAGTGACAGATCTACCTTAGTCTGTGAGGGATTCAATTATAGCAATTATGTCTAGACCAGAAAAGAGAACCACCCACTAATCATACCCTATTCAGAAAAGGAAATCAGTGCAACGAACTTGTCAAAGGTGTGTCATGATACAGGGTGAAAGAGCAACTAAGTACCCCATTTCTATATTAAATTCATCTTCCCATCAGCAGTAAGCCCACATTTTGAAAGAAGTATCACTCTCTCCAATCATAGCCACAGTCCTCTCTAGAAAATATTTCCCAAGGTATGACAGCAAAGAGACAGGGAAAATTTTACTTTACATACTCGTGTAGTCCTCTGGAAATGGAAGCAAGAAAAAATATTCCTCTAGAAATAGAAAATTTCATGCTAAAGAGAAAGAAAAAAATCTGTTCTGTAAGAAGATGAAAACTATGGAAAATTATTCTGAATTTGTCTTGTATCATGTTAGAAACTGAAATCTACTGATAGAAGTTGTTTCAGGTCATGGTGCCTATTCAATATGGAAGGTAAATAAAGTCTAGTCTTCGAAATTAATTGAAAAGTATAAGTTAGAGCTTCAGAACACTGATTTGTTACATGTAGCTTGTTTCTTCTCTGTTTATCTTACCTAAATATTTTTCAATTGGCATTTTTACTTTCCTATAGGGTGAAATGTGGAGTGATCATAAGTCCCCTCCTAAAGCAGAGTAGTAAGAAAAGCAATTGTCTGTTAAAACTTTCAGGTCTATTAAATCATCGTAGTTCATACCACTGGGTGTAGGTGCATTGTGGTTGTCAGAGTCAGTGGAAATGAAGAAAAATTTTCTTTGACAGTCAAATAATGTAACCAAATATAGACTTCTTTTTCTTCTGGAGATGGTAAGTTAACTAAAGTAGTTATTGTGTTGTGTCAAGAAAGACAGCAGTTTCATAGTTTCATATTTATAGGCTGAATAAATAGTAGAGTGCACTTAGGGCTCTCAAATATAACAAATTGGGTCCTAATGTCCATATCCCAGTCTATGATTGAAAACTCTATCCCATTTCTTTATTTCAACTATTTTAACCTGACAGTGAATGATGATACTTTACCAACTAGCAAGGAATAAAAAATACTACATCAGGTCTAATGTGCTTAAACAGTGAAGCTCTGTATTAAGATTTAGAATTTTGCATGGTTTCAGGAATATAAACAGGCAGATAAAATATTAGCCCCTCTGTGAACATCTCAAAAATTCCAGCTAATGTAACATACATATCATTTGACTTCTAACATTATCAGAATTCTCTCTATTGAGATCTTTCAAGCAGCAAAAACACTAATCTTAATCTCAGCCCTAGATTAATTTAGAGATCCAGAAGCCAAATTAAGCAAAGTGGGGTCAGGTGGTAGCAGGTGGGGCCAGATTCCAAAGAGAGATTTTTCAGAACGCTGTCAGGAGAAAGGTTAAAAGTGGGTATTACTATGCAGCCAGGCAAAGTGGTGTACAAGATGTGTAGGATAAAAGTGACACAGAACCTGAGCTTGCACAGCTATATAGAGGACCAGACCGGTGCATGTTTTGTCTCAAACATTCTGAGTATTGCTGCAGGAAAAGTGTTCAAAGGAGAGAGTCCTGAGAGGTGGGGCAGAGGTTTTCTGAGCCAACATCTTGCTCCACCTGGAGATTCAAGCTCAGTGTTGTCCCCTCCTTCCTGGCAATTCACTTCCTGAAGAAGGGCTGTCTGTGCTTGTGTTAACAAGTATCTGAAAAGTCTAATTTACATCAGAGGTGTTCTCCAAGCAAACTAAAAAGGGCGTAGATTGGCCCACCTCATTCTCTTTTATCTCTTTTATTTGGCTCCCTTTCTCCACATTTCTCCTCTTTCCTCTGTCTCTTTTTCTGTCTCTTCCTCCTGTCTTTCTCTTTTGTTCTCTCTCTTGCAACCTCAGCTCCAAACGATCCACACAGCAGCACCAAATTGACATCTAAGGACTAGTGATATTCTTTGTTTTCTTCACTTGCTTTTCCTTGGCATAAATAGCATAAGAGAACCCTGGCACATCTTGCAGTGTCTGTTCAACCTCATGAGAATTCATAAGAAACATCTTGACCCCTAGGTGAAGATGGGAAGTAATTGCAGTATTAGAACATTAGCTGGGCATGGAATTCTAGTTTCCTAAAATTTTAATTTAAAGCTGCTGTCACCCCAAAGTGGTGAATAACTTTTATGGCTAGTCTCAGTCACACATTTATGCAAACATCTGGGGTACTAGTTGTTTCTTTGCATATACTATGATGATGTCACTACTTGACACTTTCTCAAAAAAATGCAATGTTTCCATAGATGAAGAATCATGATAATGCTTAGTTAGAAGACTGAAAGGACAACTAGTCCAATTAAATGAGTATAAAAAAATTCTACTATGTTGACATCATAATGATAAGAGATACATTATTTACATTTTTGTTTATATCTAGATCGGTAGTCCCAAGTGCATTCTCCAGACTATCAAAGAGTAATATGTGTCAGGGAAAGATTCCAGACCTACCTCAGTGCTGTTACCAAAAGGTTACTGAGAGAAAGAAATGTCTTTCTGGCAGTAACAATGATCAGGTCAAGTAAGTGGAAGGCAATAGGTAGCATACCAGAATTTTGAAGACTAATAGGAAGTCTGATGACAAGGGTTGTTTGGATTATATGCTTCAAGGAAATAAAAGACCAAACAATTTATGAGAGAAATTTAATATGCAGGAGATGTAAAGCACGGAGTCTTATCCAGAAGTAGATTTAGGTGCCTATGATGAAATTTAGGTATCTGAGGATGGGATTCATCTGCCCTAATTTAGCATTTAAACTTCTAAATTAAAGGTCTATCAGTTGTTTGTAGAAGAAATAGAAATCAAAGGGCAAATTCTCTAATTACCCACAGAAAGAGTGGTGATATCGTCTTTAATATCCAAAAAAATTCTGATGTAAAGATTTACTTGATAAAAGCTCCCTGTAGATAAAGGAAAGATGT
The DNA here is from genome assembly GCA_013397375.1 of Toxostoma redivivum. Classification (NCBI taxonomy): domain Eukaryota; kingdom Metazoa; phylum Chordata; class Aves; order Passeriformes; family Mimidae; genus Toxostoma; species Toxostoma redivivum. The sequence goes on along the minus strand of VXBI01012445.1, from coordinate 53,645 downwards.
CCATAAATTTTCATTTTAATATGAAATTCACCAATTTTTAATATCTGACCTATGCTGGTTTGGTTTTTCTTTCCCTTTGTTTTTCACAAATAATGCAGGATTTTACCAAATGTGGGTCTTAATACAATAAGAGTAAGATGTTGAGAGATCTGGCAACATTCTAAACAGAATACATGAGATTTTAAATGTGAATAAGGCTGTATATGTGTGCATATAAATTTTACTTTATCAAGAATAAAGACATTAGTCACAATACTGTCACACTAACAAAAAAGTTCAATTGAGAACTCTAAGTTAGTGAAGTATCAGCAAATCTGTAAAATTAATTTACTGAGAACATTCACATATGGAGAAATAATTTTTTGTTGAAAAAATTTTATATTTGAAAAGTAGTAGTATATTATAAAACTAACATTGTTTAGTAATAGCTTTACAAAAATCCTGGAATTTCTTAATAAGACATTGCTGTTGGGCTATGACAATGCTGTAGATAACTCAGGCTTCCTCTATAATCTAGATGTGATTCAATACCATTGTGTGCTTTTGCATTGTCATTTTTCATTTCAGTTACATTAATTGCCATCATAAAACCTTTTCAATAAACATTTTTGTGCTTCCAAATGGTTACAAAGCCAATGTATATCTACCTGGGCAAGATTATCTATCAAGTTCTGAAATGTTTTCTCTTCTATTGTAAGCAATGTTTAAAAGTAAAATGATACTATTAAATTTGCCCAGAAGAAAATAAAACATTATCCATCAGAGATATCATCTAAAATTCTTGCAAGTCCCCAGTAGTTTTTTATCTTATTAATGCTAATTTCATTCATTAAAAGACTGGTGAATTTGCTTCTCAATTGTTTCCATGGAACTGGAAAAACACTTTCCACATTGTAATCCACCAATATTTTTAACAGATTAGTTTATTTCTAGCCCTGCTGCTGATTAAAAAACTCCTTATTCAGAGTGTGGATCTTCCTTTTATTGCTTCTCTATGTTGTGATAGAAATCTGTATTAAAAAGGAAGATCCAAACCGGATTTTCTAAATGATAATAAAACACAGGAGGCTATTTTTCCTATCTATTACTCCATGTTTATGCTGGTCTAATTCCACTGAATTCAATGCAATTACTGTGGAGTAAGAGAAGAGTGTTGTTGCAGTTATTTATATCCAAGATCTTAGCGTTTCATCTGTTTGGACACGTGCAAATTAGAAACTTTTGAATGTCAATTGAGACTGATTAAAACATTTTTGTTATGATCTTTGCAGAGTAACAGTATCTGTTAACATTTTAAAGTAAGTGAAAACATTCTAAATCACATCTCTAAAAAAACAAGGTCATAAAAGTGCACCACCTCCTAACAGACCAACAGATCAATTTCAATAATTGCATTGGTGTCAATCCTACTGTAGCAATATGCAGGAGTCAGGATCTGAGGCAGGATTTTAGCTTTCTTGAATAAGTGGTGTAAATGGACAGGAAGGTATGTATTCTGTTCTCTTGTAACCCTAGAGTGTTAAACATGATTTTCATGTGAGAATGAAAAGGACTCACCAAATATTCTTTTAAAAAGTGAGTATATATCAAATGGCATTAATTTCTGCTCAGAAAGGTCAGGCCAGCAGTCCTTACGCTTTTGCTCCTGCCACATGCATGCACACACACACAGACATGAACACTTTAGAAGGTGACTCAGAAAGTTTGAACCTCAGAAATCTTTTGGCAAGACATACAGCTTCCTGAAAGATTTAAATTCATTAAAAATGTATTTCAGCAAAAATTCATTTTTCCAGAAACACTTCAGCCAGCTTCCTGGACAGTAAGACTGTTTACTTTCTCTAAAAAGGTATTGTGAGCAATAAGTTTGTCGTTGATGTTGTTACTATTTGAAATTTGTTCTTGTACAAAAGGTGCATCAGGTTAAATAACAAAAGGGACATTTTAATTCAGACCATTCATCAAATCTATGATACCACTTCACAAAAGCATTCTGTCTTTGGCCTGAAACACTGACTGGCAAACTCCCAGCTTACAGCACCTGTTTCATAGCTCACAGTGAAGATTTTATAAATACCTCACAGTCATCTTGAGAAATCATTCATTTCTTGGTATGACTGAAAGTCGTTCCTGGAATTATGGGCATTCTATTACACTATTTAACTGTTCCACCGAGTCATTATATGAATGCCTTAAAGTGTCAGGCATTTCATGAAATGGCTGGAGTCAATGCTTTAGTCATTTTATGAAACTTAGCATTATGACATTCTATTCACTACTGCTGTGAAAAATCAATTTTTTCCAAGGGAAACAATGTCCTATCAAAGTCCCACTGATATAAATAAGCAGACATATTTGTCATATGCTCCTCACAATTTCTCAGCTGCTGCAGGCCTGAGGCAGAATGCCTTTCCTGAGTTTGCTCAGTCAGACAGACCTCCTCCGCTTTTGAATTGTGTCTCTGAGTGGTTATTTATCAGTACTTGTCACTTGGAGAATGAACAAAACCATAGGGAATTATTATTTTAGTTTAATTTAGTTTAGTTTAATTTTTTTTTATTGCTAACCCACACCCAAGTCTGTATTTAGACTTGCTTAGTAACATGCAATACTAATGAGATATAGTAGAAAGTAAGAGATGATAAAAACACCCACTTTCCTATAATTGACTCAAGCAGAATGAATCCACAGAGCAGTTTAGTATAATAAAAGACATAGATGAAAAGGGTCTGAAAGGGATTGGTCTGAAAAGTAAAATCTGTCTTGGGAAATCTTTTAAGAATTAATTGAGTTTGTGTCCCAAGCAGCTTCTCCAGGAGAGGAAATTATTAATGGTTTGTTATAGGTAAAAATAAAAATGTACCCNACCCTCGTCCGCGGTTTCGCCATCCTAGAACTGAAACCCTTGCCCCCCCTACTCCCTTTGTACAGCAAGTTTGATTCACATATCTATATTTTATTGGCACGAATTACTAACTATATCCCTGACAATGGCAATCGTGGTTCACTGTTTTGAAACTTTACTGATGGAGATCAGGGTTTTGTAAATTCTGTGAAGGCTGAAGGAAATCCAAAATAAGTAAATGCAAATGTTCCAAAGTCAAACTGAATAGCTGATGTCCTGGTTCTGAAAACTAGTAGTTATTTTGTTACAGTATGGCTATAAAGTGAAATATGAAGTGTTTATGAATAAAATTATTATGGAAATACTTTAAAATATTATTTTATGTTAATGTTCATAATTAATCAATAATTGTGCATACAATGCCTAAAACTGTTATGCATTAAACAAACTACTTTACAAGACAACCAATAGTAAGAAAGCAAGAATCATAATCTTGAAGTGGATTTGAAGGACTTTTATTTCGCTGCTGTTAATGATATAATTTGTCACATGGAAGATACTTGAATATTTACGACTTCCTTCTTTTTTTACGTGCAGCTGATTTGGGAACCTTCTAGTTTCTCCACTAGAGAAAAAAAAAAACAAAAACCCCTAAAGACACAATAGAGCAGTCATGAGTCAATTAATGAAGAAATGAGTGCTAATAAAAATAAAAAAATCCCATGTGGCTGGATCTTACATTCTAGTGAGGGATGGGAAATTAAATTCTTGCCAATAGGCAATAGACTCATCTACAGTAACAGTTGCTAAAATTGTGAATTGCTCTTAAAAAAAATAATTGTAGCTCTCATGAGGTATTTAGGATTTTTTTTTTTTTTTGTGTGTTTACTGAATCAGGGCACTCCTGCTGGAGCTAGCTTACTTGTTTCTGAAAATCTTTTCCCTTAATCTTGCTTCTAATGCTGCCTTTGTTCATCCACAGTAGAAGGAAATTAACATGGGGTGAACAGATTTGCACAGTAGGATATGTGTGTAAGCAGACACCATCTTATGGTTTGAGTAATTTGGGGACATTTGCTGAAAACACCCGGCATGACTTTCACTACTGTTATTTGTGTGCCTTGAACTGAATTTCTCCAATGTGAGCAAGTTAGCTGAAAACCCAGCCCTGCAACTTTTGTGATAGAACATTCCATTGCAGTCAACCATTTTTCTTCCACTGGGATAGTAGGATGGGATCCTTAAAGAATTTAGAATTTTTCAGAATCTCAGTTTTCTTTGTCTTTCTGTCTGTATTGCTCACACTGCACAAAAAGTTGTTACCAAATAGAAGCTTCCTATGGATCAACTTCCACAGTCAGGTAGATTGCACCAGAAACCTCAGTGTTTTTATTAAAAGAACTGAAATAGCAGAAAGCACACGGTGGGCCTTTGCAGCACTTAGATTTCATCAGATTCTTATATTTCATTCATTACTACCTATTTTAATATATTCAAAAAGGGCATGAGAATTGCAATGTTCTACATTTAATTTCAGATATTAAGATGTTTATGCATCTATTATCTATTCATTAAGCATCTATTTATGAGTTTTGTTGTTTCTACTTTGAAAGTAAACTTGGAGTCCTGAAAAAGTACTTAAGAAAGTTGTCCTGGACTGACTGTCAGAGTCTAAAAGTTTTTTGATGTTCCTGTATTAGCTATCTACTTGATAATTTTCCCATTTTTCTCCAAAAAGTAATACAGAATCTAGGAAAATCCACTAAGTTCTCTTATGCTGCATTATACATGAAAGAGGAAATAATTGATAAAAATTCCTGAGGACATATAGGGGATAGAGTCACCAGCACTCAGCAATCCAAGGAGATTTTGGAAGTGAAGTGCCATATTCCTGCAACTGCCTTTTTCTCCCCTTGTATACCCCACAGGGCTGCAAGGCTGGAGTGAAAGGCAAATACTGCAAATATAAATATAAATATAAATC
>VXBI01012445.1:18819-33868 GCA_013397375.1 Toxostoma redivivum | reverse complement strand
TATATATATATATTTGTATGTATGTATATATCTATTTAAATAGATGAGGTTATGAATCAGTGAATATGAGTTAAGAGAGGAGAGGATTTGCTTTAGAATTCAGCACTCATTAATTTCCAGCAAATCGCTCTGACAACTGCAGGCTATGTTCCAGGGTAGGTACTTGGTATCATAGAGAGTGTCTTGGTCCTGCTATTGAAGCCATGTGCAACCTACTAAAATATTCAAACTAAGAAAATGACTAGTAAACATATACAAAAATTAAAGTACACAGGTTATAGCACACTTACAGTATTCCATCTTGTAATGATCAATTCATTTTCATGTGCAGACAGGGCCTGCAACCTCAATAATAGGAAAGGAGAATTTATGACAGACTCCATATGTGTCTTTCAGAAGTTCTAAATAATAGTTTTCTGTCCTCACAGAGGAAAGAGAAAAGTAGTACTCAGTTTGGAAATCAGATCAGTTTATTCTCTGACTACTAGAAAAATATTTTTTCTCAAAGATAATTTCATTCATTGAAAAGTATATATGCACACACAGGTACACTATAAACCCTATTTTACATAATCTATAGCTGCAATAAAAAATATTATTTTGATTTGTATAATCTGGCTTTCACCACTTTTTTTATTTTAAGTAACTGCAGGACAACTGAGTACCTAATATTTAGGCTTACATCCAATGCTAGATAAGGAATGATGATAAATCAAAAAACGTGAATCTTTGACAACATGGAAAAATTTTAAGGAGCCTACTGAACATATCTATAACTAAATGTGCATAGCAAACATATCTATAATGAAATATTTTCAGATTATCACTTTGTTGCATGGGATCCATTAGGAAACTGCTTCCACAATACTTCCATTCTTTTGTGGATAGACATCTGCAGCTGCTACAGCTGTAATACAACAGACTTAAATCTTTAACACTGTTCATCCAAACTCCATCTCAAAGCACTTTATAGGGGTGCAATAGCAGATGGAATGAGAAATTAAAATGTAGTTTTACAATGAAGTGACTATGAAATGGTTCTGTGGGGTTTTGTGTTTATTGCACCTCACTGATCCCATAGCAAATTTGCTTAGCTTAGCTTAGTTTATGGATAATATATTGATTTATTTATCAAGCACTGTGCTTCAGAATCCACCTAGCCCTGCATATCATATCAAAATGAATTATTTCCTGATACACATTCTCAAGATTAATAAAAGACTTTACAAAGGAAAAAAAAAGTGTGTTCAAAAAGTAGCCCCACAACTCAATAGCTGGTCTTTTACAGAGATGGGAAGCAGTGTTTGCATTGTTTCACTCTGTGTCTATTGCCGTCTTGATTTAGCCTTTGAAATTTCCAAAGAGAATTTCCACTTGCTTAGATTCTTCTAATTAGTCAGAAATTTATTTTCTGCAGAGCAATGGTTGTTACAGCTCTTCCTTTTTAACATTACTGAGACTTCTTTAATAGGATGTACAAGCCCCTGGAATTTCAAGTTAGCAGAAACTTTTTTCACTGAGAAACAGCAAATTCATTATTTAAACAAATCTTTAAGTCTAGCAGGCACTAAATAAGTAATATAAGCAACATCTGGTTTCAAAACCCTTATTATTATTGACAAGGTAGTCAATGAAGGATAGAGGTGATATAAGGAATAGCTAGAAAGGACTCTGCTCTAAAAAGCTGAATAATGACAGGGTAGGCACCATCTTTCTGGCAGACAGCAAGACATGATTGCTCTACAGGTACCTGAGACATCTGAAGACACATATAATTCAAATGTAGATTTTGGCATGACATGGACAACCTGAAATAACCATAGGTACAACAGAAAGAAACATGAAGACCCCAAAGATGTTGCCAGGAACAGCAGATTCAGACATGACAGAAAGTTGTCTGATCAGTGACAGAACTAGGGCATACAGGACTGTTTTGAAAGCAAGACTAGGGTGTCTGAATTAGGTCAACTCCACAAAGTCCATCACATTCCCAGCTCTAACTGCTGGCTTTATTGATAACACACAATGTAAAATACTTGGTATTTTTAGGCCCTTCCCAGGTTAGAAATGCAATCTCAGAAAATTGGAATTTCCGTTCCAAGGATATTAAATAACAAATTGAGGCTGGATCTTTTTTTTTTTCTCTAACAGAAAAAAGACCCAAAGTCAGTTAAGCCAAAGTCAGTCAAAGCCAAAATACCTTGAAATAAAGTTTACAGGTTTGTTCTTGCTGTTAGTTTTGGGATTGTTTGTAGGATTTTTCTTCTCTTTTTGTATTGTCCATTCTGTGCATACTAAAAATAATTAAGGCACTTAGTTTGATGTTGTTAGTTACAACTATAAATGTATTTTCATTTACTGCAATAACAATAAATTTCAAAGGCATTTCAGTAAATTAAAAATTTCCATCCTCTAATCTGTCAGCAGAAATTCTACAGAATTCACTCCCATTCAACAAGTCTGCATTAAAGATTTTAGATTTGACAGTCCCTCATTCTTCATCTAGAATATTTATCAAAAACCATATATCATATTGAGCAGGTGGTGTACAGGAAACAGTTAGAAGAGGTTAATTCTTCCCTCTATGAGAAAGTGTGGGCTGAGAAGGAATTTCATTAAAGCCCAAAGACTTTTACTCTTATGAAAATTTTCTGAACAGAATCAGGCCTGACATGCAGAAGTGTGCAAGATTACCCTGAACCAACACTTCCAAGAAAACACATGACTGCTTGCAAGGCAATTTGCTGTTCACTACCTGCCCTGCCAAAAAAAAGCAAATTTTATATGAAGCAAGTACCATGTGTCCTAAATATTTTAGGAAAGGACAGTACTGGAATAAATAACATTCCATAGCAATTCACATTATCAGCATACAACACTGTTAGGCAAGACTAGTGCATAATTTAGCTTCCTCTATTAGATGTCAGTCTTATGAAATTCCTTTCAGTGTTCCACATAAGGATGTATGAATTGTCACAGAAGAACAGACCAACACACCACTAAACAAATCTCACAGAGGGCAAAATGATGTATGAATATATTTGTGAAATTTGACTCAACATACAGTTCTGATGCCTGCTGGGTTTTTTGCTTCTTTCTCTCTCTGTCTCTCTTTTTTTTTTTTTTTTTCTGTTTCCTCAAAGTGTTTCCATTCTCCTGGAAATGTGTTTCAGTAGAACAGGGTCTTCTCACTGAACGCATCTAGGAAGAATAATCTAATACCAAGTCAAATGTTTTATTTTCTACACAGTGACAAATTATACATATTTTTTCTAATTACACTGTGGAATATTAAAGTAATTCTCATGTTCCTACAAAGATTTTTGGGTTTTGAGATAGTTTTATTCTGTTTGTGGGTTTGATATTTGCTATTTTATTATCTTTAGTTTTTGAGTAATGTGCAATTATCACACAGGTTTATGCATTCTGTTTGCTTTACTACTATGCATCATTAATGCCCAAGTAGTTCTAATTAATGATCACTAAATGCAAAATATGAATAAAATTTTATTCCAATTCATGATACTTATGGATTATGTTGTAGAAGACTTTATTTTTAATGTGTTTGACAGCACTTGGGTATGATCAATAACAATCTGTCCTGACTTCCTGAAGAAGTCATATGGCTTATTGCTGTGTCTGTTACCTCAGAAAGGGACTTGTGTTACTTGCATTGAAAGCCTAGGAGTCATATAGAGCTTTCCTAAATAAGGTACACCATGGAATCTTTTGAAGTAGCCAACATTGTTTTCCTTTTTTATTTTTGCCCGACTCTTGCTTTGGCAAACAGTATCTTCAGGAAGCAGAATGTATCATCATGGCTCATCATCATATTAGATTTTATAAATAAATAAATACAGCAAATTACTGAGGAGAAATTTCAAACCATAATAACTTCACTGAAGACATTAATTCAATATATGGCAGAAATCAAAAAAAGTAAGTTCATATGGCATTTAGAGGAAAAGGTGTAATCTTGGCTTTCAGCTGGGTTCCCAGCATTGCTTCTGATTATTTTATTCTCCTAGAATAAATAGTTTGAGAAGTGAAATTAGAACACAAGATCTTTTTCCAGTGGATTTGGTCATGAGTCTTCATTTTCTCCTTCTCTAAATTCGAGAATCTTCTAAACTTGATTGTATTGTTTCTCAACTTCAGAAAACTTTAGATATGGAAGATAATACCATGAGGTAAGATCTGATTTCACAGGTCTCCAAGAGAGAAGGGATACAAATAATTAGTCCTTTAAGAAACAAACCATCTCAGAAGTAGGCAGCATGATTGCTCATGAGCTATCAAAATGCAAGGGTGTTGGCCTTTATTTTAGAGGATAAGGCAGAGGGAAGAATGCTGTTACCAAATGGTGTCCAGAGATCTATTCCAAAATCAATATAACTTCAATTAGCACATGATTCCATAGTTAAGTAGTTTCAATATGAGTGCACAAGACCTTTGCAAGTTATTGATGCATAAAAAGTGTTAAAAGTCAAATAAGAGTTAAAAGATCTTTTTCTTGAGATAAGTGCAAAGAAATTTCTGTATAGAAATGTTGTGTATGGCCTGTTGGCCGGATGGAGTCACCCATATCAGAAATAGCATTAATTTTGACTAACATCAGGGAATATTAATTCTTGCATTCTTCCTGATAATCACATGTTGGAGTATGTGGATACTGATGACTGTTTTTACATGATAATTGGTACAGATACTGGTTGTGTTACACCTCATGAAAAACCACCTATGACTGAAGAAATCTTTTGCAGCCTTTCCTGAGCACTAGATCAGATTCCTGTAATGACTCAGATTCCTGTAGTGAATCAATTATCTGGGGAACTAAGTGAGTTTTCTTACTATGGCTCCTACCTGGGGGTTTTTTATCTTAAATAGAAATACAGCCTAAATTGGAACTGGATGACCACTTTTCATTTTGTTACACTTTTGCCCAGAATTTTATTGATGCTCATGATCAGAATGAGTATCATGCTAAATTGGATGTTACATTTTGCAGAACTGTGCTTATGATTTAAGTTTGGTACATTCAAAAGCTGAATATGACAGATTGAGAGTTTGAAATTAAAAATACATCTTTATGGAGATGTTTTCCAATAATATTTATTGAGGATGACACTGCTCAGTTTAGCACTGTTTTTGCCACTAAGGTTTTTCCTTATACTCTGAGACAACATGGAAGACCATCAACTCTGTTCTTATCCATCTAATGACTAGAAAAAACACTGAAACTGAAATCCCATCCAAATATCATGAGAGAACCAGAATATATTTTCACTAACCTGATATGTACTCATTTGTATTTCTCTCCTAGATCATTCTTCAAATCTTTTTTCTGTGTCTATAGTTCCATTACATAAGAGTAGATGGTGTTAAATGATTAAAAGCAAAGAGAGCTGACCGTTACAGGAATGCACTGCAGTTTGTCATTTTAAAGTCTTCCCCAGAGAAGCATATACTTTATTTGACATTCATTCCTTCCATCTCCTTAGATTATCATGTGCAGTCTAATAAAAAAATAACTTATAGCATTCTAAGCTGCTTTAAAAGTATGGTGTACAAAACAGTATTTTCTATCATGGAACCATAACATAACTCCTGTGTGTACTCCCGCTTTTGTACTTTTATCTGTAATGTAACCAGGCCTCTTGCTGGGATATGTCCAGCAGTTTCTCCCTCAGTGGAAGAGAGGTACAAGTGAAAATGCCATCCAAAGACATCAGATAGAGGCACACAATGAGGTATGGAAGAACTTAAAATGACCTTCAATCTGTTGCTCTAGTAATTGCTACCACATTCTCTATTTATAATGTGAGGATTGCTCAGGTTTTGTCACCTGACCAACTACACCTTCCAACAAGAGAAAAGGAGACTAGGGAGTGACCTTATCCCTCTCTACAACTACTTGAAAGGAGGTTATGGCCAGGTGGGGGTTGGTGTCTTCTCCCAAATTACAAGTGACAGGGAAAGAGAAAACATCCTCAAGCTGAACAAGGTGAAGTTTAAATTGGATATTAGGAAAAAATTCTTCAGTGAAAGGGTTGTCAAGTATTGTAACAGGCTAATCAAAGAAATGATTGAGCCACCATTCTGGAGGTATTTAAAAGATGTGTAGACGAGGACTTAGGGAAATGGTTTAGTGGTGAATTTGGCAGTGATGGTTTAATGGTTAGAGTCAATGAACTCAAAGGTATTTTCCAACCTAAATAATTCTATTATTTTAATCCCCTGACCATCATTGTCTTGTCTCACATAAGATATTTTTCCTATTTAATCGCTCCCAGGGTACCTGTTTAGATTATAGGCAACAGAGATTTTGTAGTATGTTTTGATGTACTGCTTTATTTCACAGATTTTAATCCTCTGAAATTCACAATGAAAAATTGTGAGTCATTTCTGTCATACTCCTATTGAAAGAGAAAACTGTAAGTAAAAACAAGGTATGGTACTTTATTGCATTATGATTCAATTTATAAAGGGAGAGTGGTCTTTTTTTTTTCTTACATACATAAGATCAGTTGAAAAATAAAAAAAAAATGCAACTAGGATCTTGGTCTCTGATTCAGTATTGGTAATAAATGGGGAGAGGGGGAGAAAATGCTACTGAGGAAAAGGGGTATGAATAGGAATGAACAATACAGCATGAGGAATAGGGAAAGCAGCCCTGTAGAGAAGGACCTGGAGATCCTGGTGGACAGCAAGCTGTCCATGAGCCAGCAGTGTGTCCTTGTAGCTAGGGAGGCCAAGGGAATCCTGGGACAAATTTGGAAGAGCATTGCCAGCAGGTCAAGGGAGCTGATCCTGCACCTCTACTCAGCCCTGATGAGGCCACATTTGATGAACTGCCCCAGTTCTGGGCTCCTCAGTACAAGGAGATATGGAACTTCTGGAGCAGGTCCAATGCAGAGATACTAAGATGGTCAAGGGTCTGGAGAATCTCTCTTATGAGGAAAGGCTGAGGGAGCTGACCCTGCTCAATCTCAAGAAGAAGTGAGTGAGAGGGGACATCATTACTCTCTATAAATGTCTAAAGGATGGGTATCAAGAGAATGGAGCCAGGCTCTTCTTGATTGTGCCAAGCCATAGGACAAGAGGCAGTGGACATAAAATGATACAAAGGAAGTTCCACCTGAACATGAGGAAACACTTTTGTTGTGTGAGTGACCAAGCATTGGAACAGGTTGTCCAGAGAGGTTGTAGGGTGTCCCTCACTGGAGACATTCAAGAGTCATCTGGACACAATCCTGTGCCATGTGCTTTAGCATAATCATGCTTGAGCAGGAAAGTTGGACAATATGACCCACTGCCATCCCTTCTAAACAGACCTAATCTGTGATTCCATGAAAGTTTCCCCTTTTAGGTAGAAAAAAACCACAGAATGCAATAAATAATGTAGTACAGGTCACAGGGACACTAAAATATTTTCATTCACTGAGGAATCTAAGTTGCAGGCTGGGAATAGACTTGAAAATACATAAAGTGCAGTAGTAAAAAAAATGCTGTTTTCTGATGTAAAACTGAGGCTCTGGAGGGTTGTTTCAGCTTTCACAAATTCTTTTAGCTTTCTCTTTAGGAGCAAAATGATGGGGATATTAAGGCATTTGTTTCTCTATGTGACCATTTGACTTTCCTAAAGAAATAGCACTATTTTTAAAGATTTTAAAAAAATTTAAAGTTCTATGGCGTGTCATAGAAAAACAACTTAAAGATCTAAGCTTATAAAATATTTGAATTTTCTTTTATTCTACCAATTGAGTAAGATATTATTGAAGATAATCCTGAATTTGAGTAAAGAATTAAACAAACTATGGCTAACAGCAGTCATGATCCTGTTATCATTGCTAATGTATGGCTCGCACTAAGTCCTCTACATCACTAATCACTTCTTCACAACCAGTAGCTGGAAACTGGAAATATATCTATATAGTAGATGTGTAGGATGCAATTTTTGATGAAACAATGAGAAGAAATAACTTCTAAAAAAGAGTCTAACTTCCAATTAGGAAATGCCCTGACTGGGAGATCCTGAGCCAGTGAATAAGTCTGCAGATTTGAAAGACTAGAATCCTTTCAAGACAAAGAGGATGTAGTTGGATGCCTGTTACAATGACTCTGTGAGATGTGCCAGCAGAGACTTTTCTCCTAATCAAACAGAAATTTCATTGCATAAGAACTAAATTAAGATTCAATCCTTTGTTGTGCAGGTTTAATAGACAATAGAAAGTTAAAATCTTCTCTTGGTGACAGCATAATTTATATAAACTCTGAAATAAGCCTTGGGAAAACAGAAACAACTGTACTAGGAAAAAGCCCAATGCAAACACAAACATAAAACAAATAAAAAAATCCCCCAAAACACAAACAAATAAATCAAAGCTAAAAAATCCAACTCTTCCAACAAAGAAAGGTGTGAAATAAGAATATAGCATGTTTTGAAATTGTCAAATTATAGACCTTGAGCATGTACCCATGACCTCCTTTTCATAACATAAATTCTGAGAAAATAAATTCCTTAAGCTCAGAGAGTCCTTGCTATTTAATGGAAAAAGAGAAGACATTTAACAAGAATCAAGGATATTAGGAGCAGTTCTAAAATTTTAAGGTGATTGGCCTTGAATCCACTGGGAAACGACTACCAAGACAAAAAGTCTAATGACTCTATCACTGCAGATGCAGATACTCTTGAAGTTCTATATCAAAATTCAGTCAGAGAGAAAAAAGAAATACAAAAGCTGGCTAAAGATCATCAAAGTAGTATAAGACCTAATTTCAGCATCCCTAAAAAACAGTTTGGCACTGGTGGGTGGACCCTAGCTGGACACAAGGTGCTCACCAAAGATGCTCTATTACTCCCTTCCTCAGCTGGACTGAAGAGAGAAAATATAACCAAAGGCTTCTGGGTTGAGATAAGGACTGGGAGAGAACATTGGGCAAAACAGACTTGGGGAAATGGGTTGAATTTACTACCAATCAAATCAGACTAAGTTAGTAAGAGATGAGAACTAAAACTTAAACCACCTTCCCTTACCCCTCCCTTCTTCCCAGGGTCAACTTGACTCCAGAATTCTCTACCTCTGTCCCCAACAGCGTGAGGGGACAGGAAATGGGGCTTGCAGTTACCTCATGGTGTTTTGTTTTTGCTGCTCCTTCCTCCTCAGAGGAAGAACTCCTCAAACCCTTCCCCTACTCCAGCCTGGGATCCCTCTCATGGGAGACAACTCTCCATGAACTTCTCCAATCTATATTTCCTGTGGGCAGATTTGCATGAACTCCTGCTTCTCCACTGATCTTGATCTCTACAGAGCTGCTTCTCTCACATATTCTCACTCCTCCCTACAGCAGCAGTTGTTCTTGCACAGTAATTTTTCCTTCTCCTTTACTATGTTTTCATGGAGGTACTACCACTGTCACCAATAAGTTTGAGCTTGTTCAGTGGAAGGTCTGTCTTGGAGCCAGCTGGCATTTGCTCTATTGGGCATGGAGAGAGTTTCTGGCATTGATTTACACAAACCATCCCTTGATGCCCCTCACAACCAAAACGGTGTCACATAAACTCAGCATAATGACTTGACATGGAAGCATCTTAAAAGTAGCTGGATTATGATCCAAGCAGCCATCTACTGGATTACTGTTGTAGAACTTCATAAACACATTTGTGAAAGACCTTCTTCCAATTTCCAGCCTAACACATTTGAAGGAAACGTCTTAAAAATGTTCTGCCATAGTAAAAAAAAAAAAAAAAGCTTATTTGCTTCAAGAATGAGAAAAAAAATTGCTTAAAACCAGATGAGATTCACAAATCTGTTTCTTCTTTATCTCTATATGATTTCTTAGCAAAATTAATACAATTCTGCCTTGTGCAGTAGTGCAGAGATACAGAAAATGCACTTAGTTGAATCTAGTTAGCACCTCAGTAAGTAGCACAGACTTTAATGTTATTTAATATAAATACAAGGTTTAAAGTTTACATGGATTTAATATTTTTTAAAATATTTTTTAATTGTCTGGAACTTAATAAGCTACTTGTCTTATTCTATTTCTATATAGATGGCCTTATTACTGACACATTTAAGTACTTAAATCTATGTACCAGTAAAAATTCTGTATTATATTTTGTAGAAAAGTGATGTCTTTTAATCTCATGTAAAGACATTGTAGTTTGGATGAGATTAGAATATTTGCTTCTCCCTGCATTTAATTATTTTTACCTTCACATTACTTCTCCATACTGTTTTCTTATTTTACAGCTATAAATTTCCCATACAATGTTTTCTTTTTTATCTTTTTTTTTTCTTTTTGTTTTTCTGCTGAGTTGATATTTTCATATTGCATTTGATAGCTCCTTAGAAGAATTATATTTTATGAAGTTCCCCTTTGGTAATCTCCTGGAGCCTTGATTAATATTTAAAGAAGGTACTGGGCACAGCAAAGACATAATAGACTTTAAACTCAGTAATTATCCTATTTCACTGCTTGATATATGCTGTGAGCTTAGGTATTGAAGTGCACAAATTGCTGAAACTAAAAGTTAGGGATTTACTTTTGCTGGTGAGTGTCTATGACATTGTAATATCTCCAAAATATTTTTAATGTCTGGAAAATGTGTTTGAAATATGATGTTTCAATAGGTAAAATTTCTGGCTATATGTTTCAGGGTCTACTTCTTGGATAACTCTTAATATTGGAACTGTTTGGGTCATCTTCACTTCTTAAGGACTGCTGCAAAGCATATCTGTAAACGACGATATTTATAGTTTGAGATCTAAAGCATAATCCTTACAACTGCCCTTGAGAATTCTCATGTGCCACAATTAGTCATCCTTTGATTGCTTTATTTCCTGAAAGCACCTCTTTCAGTCTCCTTTTCAAGTTCCTCTGTTTGATAATTCCTTCTGAAATTCTTTCTTTTGTGACCTCATTACGTCTTTCTGAGAAAGGCACTCTGAAGACTTATATTCAAACAGTCTTTCATATTAAAATAAGAGTTTTCAACAGCCATGTACAATGGCAGTTCTTGTTTTTCATGCTTTGTTGAGGGAATTATCTGTGGTCCTTTAGGGTTGCAAGCAACCAATATTGTAAAGCTGAGGTATTTATCTCCCAAAAATAGGATTAAACAACTGCCTCTCTTGTTTTCTTCTTCTTTACCTTGGTGATGTCCTCATTTTAAATATGTTTAAGTACTGTACTTTCTCAAGTGCTAGTCGTGCAATTCTCCAGAATGATGTGACCTTAGTCTTTTTTAATAAATAAATGTGCATAATCATGTCTTGCGTGATCTTCGCTGTTGCGGACTTAAATGAGAAAAAAAATTAAGCAGACAGGAAAAGCAGAGAGGGAAAGAAAAGGGAGGGAGAGATACACAAGTTCTTTCTCACTAAACAGCAATATGAATTTTTGACTGTGAAGCAGCAATCAGGAAACACACAGGTAAAGTGTGATTTATAGGTATTATTTTCTGAGCTATTGTGTATCGACTCTCAAGAGTATTTCAGCCAACACTTTGTACTGGAGGAGAGTTTGGCAAGGCACTGGGACAACCTAGGGGCAACCAGTAGCAATCTGGGAAGGCAGTTTATAACCTACTGGTAGATGCTTTGACAGAGTATTCATCCACTGCTTCACTTTCCATACTCAGTAGGCATGGAAAAAACTGCAGCCTGGAGCAATCACCACTGAGAAGATCTGATACCCTCAGTCGACCCCTGCCAACATACAGCAATTTCAGTGCACTTTCAGAGGGCATTCAATGTAGTTCTGAGGTTTTTCTTAAAATAAATCTAAACTTATATGTCTTTGTAATTAGTTTAACACAAGTCTGTGTGATAACAAAATGCCACCAAAATATACATCCTGTCAATTGAACATGGGAGAACATCAGGGTGTCACACAGAAATCAGAACTCATCCTAATAGAACTCAATGGGAAGCCAAATCTAATCACACAATTTAATTTTGGTCCTGAGATTAAAAATAGGGGGGGGAAACACAATTCATTAATTCCTACAGGAAACCAACTCTGGATTTAGGGCAACTCTAGTGCCCTTTGTGCAAAAATATTCAAAAGGTCTGTAGTTTGCATAAGCCATTTAAGCATTTTAGTTCCCTGCCTTCTCCCTTATTTGCCAGTGTATGTTGGCTTTGGCTGAGACAGGGCTAATTTTTACACTGTAGCTGGTATGGGTCTGTGTTTTGGATTTGTGCTGGAAACTATGTTGGTAACACAGGGATGCTTTTCTTATTGCTGTGCAGTGCTTGCACAGAGTCAAGGCTTTTTCTGCTCCTCACCCCACCCTGCCAGCACAGAAAACAGAGCTGCACAAGGAGTTGAGAGGGGACACAGCCAGGACAAATGACCCCAACTGACTCAGGGGATATTCCAGAGCATATGGCATCATGCTTAGCATATAAAGCTGGAGGAAGAAGGAGGAAGAAACGGTGTTTGTCTTTCCCAGTGAACATCAGGTGTGAAGGAGTCCTGCTTTCCTAGGGCAGGCTGAACACTTGTCTACCCACGGGAACTGGTGAATTGATTTCTTGTTTTGATTGGCTTACACATCTAGCTTTTGCTTTACCTGTTAAACAGTCTTCATCCCAACCTTTGAGTTTCCTCACTTTTCCTCTTTGCATTCTCTCCTCCACCCCACCAGTGGAGAGTGATCAAGCAGCTGCATGGTGCTTAGTTGTCAATCAGGATTCAACCACAACCAAGAGAAGGGAAAGCACTTAATACCACTAACTTAAAATTATTTTAAAAATAAAACTTTTGAGATTGCAAGATTCTGTAAGAGATATCAGAGTAGGATGAGACTGGACCTTATGTTTCAACCATAGTCTCATATCTCTGTATATTTTTTATTGAGAAATTGATATGAACCCATTCTCAAGGATAAGTACATAATTTATAAAAAAGCCTGACTGCATCTACATTTAGTAACTGTGTTGTGAAATCCCTGATACTTAAAAGAAATTCTCACAGACAGCTGAGAATGAATCATAAGAGAAAGTCTGTAACATTCTCCTGCCTTTGAAGACTATATTCTCCACTGGAAATGCTTTTAGCCAATATAAACTGTCGATTTCTGATTTTAAATGCAGTCACCCAGCTGAAAGTGCATTCAAAACATTGTTTTAAAAACACTTTTTTGCTTTGTACTTTCAGTTGTAAAGGTGTGGGTATCAAAGGAGAAAGAGCCTACAAAAGAGCCCTCAAAGTGTGTTACACCAAAAGAAGCCCATATCTGAAGGGAGTCAAGAAGAATCTTATAGGTGTTCTTGATCTACAGTTTTAGTGAAGGGTCACACTGGAAATGTTTATAGTTCTGACATCCTCTGGCTAGAGTCATATGATTGCTAGGGTTGCTGAACTGAGTAGCCCAAGAAAACCAAGGCTGATTCAGCTCCAGCAGCAAGACCAGGCACATTTTCTCAAGATGCACATAGATAATTGCAAGTATTTTATACACATATATATCCCCCTGACAAGCCACACAGATCAGCACAGGCAGAAATCACAAAATTCATGCAAGTAGAAACCACATCAGCCTTATCCTGTTTTCTGAGCAGGTTGAGCAGGCTGAAGATGAATTAGTGAGAAATATGCCTATGTGCATCGCTGTAGATATTGTGTCTATATCTGTATGATACACATCTCTCCAGGTGCTGGCCTTACAGTCTATGTGCTAACTAGAGCCCTTATGTTCTCATTCTCCCAGCTGCTGGCACCTAGGCACCCAAAGCCCCAAGGCACAAGATACACACGTGTAAGCCTGCACTGGAGAAGACATCTGTCAGGACTTGTGGCTCTCTGGACTGAGGGCCCATGCTGGAGCAGGTTTGCAGGCAGGACTCTTGATGCTGTGGGATACCCATGCTGGAGCAGACTGTGTCTGAAGGTCAGCACCCTGTGGAATGGACCCAGGCTGGAGCAGTTAATGAAGAGCAGGGCCTGTGGAAATGACTTGTGTTGTAGAGGTTTCTGATGGTCTCCTATGGGATAAGCCCCATGCTGGAGCAAGGGAAGAGTGTGAGGAGATCTCCCCCTGAAGAGGAAGGAGTGACAATGTATGATGAACTGATTACAGCATCCATTCCTCATCCCTCTGTGCTGCTGGGAAGGCAGTGCAGGTAGAGAAAATTGGGAGTGAAGCTGAGCCCAAGAAGAAGGGGAGGGGTGAGAAAAGGTGTTTTTAAGATCTATTTTTTTATTTGTCATTATTCTACTCTGATTTGATTGGTAATAAATTAAATTCTCCAAGTGTGTTTTGCTCATGACAGTAATCACTGTATGATCTATCCCTGTGCTTATCTTGACCTATGAGTGTTTCTAGCTGAGGAAGGGAGTGATAGAGCAGCTTTGGAAGGCACCTGGCATCTAGTCACAGTCAATCCATCATGCTCCCCCAGAGCATATGTAAAAATTTTTGTACATTCCCAGCATATTCTTCCTCTGGATTCCATACCGTGTCCCATGTACCTAGGAAGTCACCATACTCGTTGTGAAAGGTGCCTTAGAGAAAAGTTCCCACTGTTTTATAGTGGTGGATGTAACCTGGTCCATGGGAAGGAAACTCTCCTGGGATGCACCTGGAGGACCCAGAAATGGAAATTTTCTCTGCTTTGTTGAGTTTCCTCCACCTGTCCTTGTGCCTCTGTGGCTTCTGTACATATAGATCAGAGTCTTTTATCATAAAAGGGCCCCTGCAGGGACCTCAATCAAAATTGAGATCCCCTAAAAGACATTTTGCAGCTTTTCCCCCCTCCTAAAACATCTAAGCATCTATCTGATATTTCAATAAGGGCTTATGTCTTTTTTGTGTTCATAGACATGCTAAAACATCTACCTATTGAAACTGTGGAATCACTGGCTCTGTGGTGCTCAGCAACATTCCACCAAGTTCACAAGTCAGGCATTCATCATCCATATTACTTTCACAGTAGACAAAAGGTAACTTACTACTACTTCATTTTTCCTTAGGGGTTAAATAGGAAATCTAAATTACTTTTCTTCTTCATGGTAAGATTTGAACCTGAAGAGGTCT
>VXBI01012445.1:0-18782 GCA_013397375.1 Toxostoma redivivum | reverse complement strand
GAGGTCTTAAAAACCAAAAAAAAAAAAAAAAAAAAGAAAATTACACTGAAGAATAAAATGCATGGTAAATATACATAATCAAGAACACAACCAACTGAAACATCATCCCTGTGAAATAACAGAAGGGTTTGCTACCATGGAAAATGTAAAAATTTAAAGCTACAAAATTTCTAGAAGAGAAATCCATGTACCTTTATACTTTGTGATTCCCAAATATGTCACTTCAATGATCTGAAAAATGGAGAAGCCTTTTTTGGCTCTTTGGATTGCCAAAATTCTAGTCCAACTTAAAAAAAAAAAAAAAACATAAACCAAACCAAACCAAAAAAACAAATAAACAAAAAACAAACAAACAAAGAAAAAAAAACAAACCACAAATAAAAAAAGTGCCCTATCTACAAAAGCATACAACATGCAGACTTCTAGACTTTCTCAAGAATGAAATTCAATCTGGGCTGTTCACATGGTCAGCTGGTTTTTTTGTTTGTTTTTTTTTTTGAAAACTCATAGCTGAGACAAAATAAACCACTCCTAGGCAGACTCACATTTCTCTATTTCTTCTTGTAAGAACCTGAAATTAACAGTTGTGTTTTCCTAAAAATTGCTTTAATTAGAGGTGAAAAATAATTAAATCATAAAGATTAAAAATTAATGTATGACCATTTAACTTTTTACTGTGGACTTTGTAGGCATGCACGGAAGATGTCTTAAAACTGTTCAAAGACATAGTGGAAAGGAAAAGGGGGCATAGTGATAAAATACCCCAAAACACTACTGTCTTGTCTTTGTCCTTTGAAGATGAATAACCATACCAGATTTTGCTCTTACATGTAGAAAAAGAAATAGGAAAGTAAATTTATGTATGTATCAACAAGGAAGTCACCAGGTAGATGGCTGTTGGGTATTTTTAAGAGTGCTGGGAGGGAGAGAGAGAAGGAGAGGGAAAGAGAGAGGGAAAAAAAGGAAGAAGAGAAGAAGAAAAAGGAAAAACAAACAAACAAACAAAAAACAGAACAAAGAAAATTGAAAAATAGTGATTTCTGCATTAATAGAAGATACTTAAGAAAATAATCAGGATATCAGGTACCTCATACAAAAATTAAAAAAAAAATATTTCATCTTGAATTTTTAATTCTTGAGACCAAGTCTTTATATATGGAGTTAACAAAACCCCTTAATGATGCCTCCATCTTCTTCACACATGATGTATGCTCATCAACGACTAGAAAAATCAGGGGTTAATGTTTGCTGTTAGAATTATTTCAGTTCTAATATCAAGCTCCCATAATATATCAAATAGAATATGTTATTTTGGATCAGTACACTTTTTCCTCCATTAAGACTTTTTTTGTATTGGTTGAGCTGGAGTTCATTTTCCCACAGCAGCCCTCACAGTGCTGTGCTTTGCCCTGGTCGCTGGAAAGGAGTTGATAACCCTGCAGTGTTTTGGCTGCTGCTGGGCAGGGCTGGCACAGCATCAGTGCTGTCTTCCAACATCCCAGCCCCATCAGGGAGCTGGGGATGGAAAAGGTCCTGGGAGGGGACACAACCAGGCCAGCTGACTCAAATTAACCAAAGGGCCATTCCATGCCATGGGATGTCAGCTCAGCTATAAAAGCTCAGGGAGGGAGGCATGGATGAGTATTTGTTATCTGCAGTGTTTGTTTTCTGGAGTGACTGCTCCATATGCTGAAGCCCTGCTGCCTGCGAAATGGATGAACAGCACTCACTGACGGGAAATAGAGAATAGACTTTTTTTCTTTTTATTTATGCAAGTGCAAACTTTTGCTTTTTTGCTTTAGTGAGCTGCCTCAACCTACAAGCTGTTTTCCACCTTATTTTCTCTCCCCTGTCCTGCTGGGAAGGGGAGCGATAGAGTGGTTGGTAGGCACTTGGCATCCAGGCAAGGTCAACCTACAATGCATTTCAGCTTAGAATGACAACTATTAGCACAAGTTTCCTTGTTTTAAACAGTTAAATTCCTAATAAAACATTACATCTATTTTATTCAGCAATATGGCTAGAATTTCTCTGGTTTTGGACCTTATGTACATCAAGAACAAAAAATCTTAAAAATACTTCTGTATTTTTAGGCTTTCTTTTTCACTTCTGCCTTCAGTCTCACAAAGCAGAATGACAAAGACCAAATACCAAAATGTGGCAAATACATTTCACTTAAATCTGCATAAACCAGTTAGAATTCCCCTTCCACATTCTGTTTTTAATTCTGTATTTTTGTGGTCATCATTGTTTTGTGCAGAAAGTTTGCACGTATTTCTATATTCCACTCAAATTCAGAACAATTTTTATCAAAATCTCCTTTGAAATACTATTCATCAAAATGAGGCAGTCGCAAATTTCTAGGTGAACAGGGAGCATTCTTGAAATTACTTGGGATGCCCTGGAAACAGAATGTGGTACAAAAGAGAAAAAAACTACTTTAAGTAACAGGAAGCGGGTTTTTTTCTGAGCACAAACAAAGATGTCAGGAAATCTGATTATATTCTTGTGAAGCATTCTTTACAAACAAGATATTTCCTCTGAATAAGTTGACCAAACTTATTTGATTTTTTTGCCTTGTAGAAACCAACTGGGAATCAGAGGGCCTCAGGCATTCCATAAAACTATCCTCTTGTTATGGAGATTGATTGACTTAACTTAGCAGAAATTTGAACAGCTTGCAAATCTGCTACAGGGCAAACTCCTATTTAATGAAAGTTTTCCAGAGTCATTGGACCAAGTTTTTCTTGTACAGTTTTGCTGAAGGTGCACCAACACCAATGAAGTAATATTCTGTCTCTGTTTGATTTCTAATGAAAGTACTAACTACAAGAAAATGAAGAGATGAGAGAAATACAGCATATGAAAATAGGTCTCACAGAACAGCAAAGAATTAGTGTAGCTTTCTTCTCAAATCAAAATCTGCTTAGACTATTTATGCTATCATTTTCTTCCTATCTACTTCAGCATATAAGAACAGAGCTCATTCTCTGCAGAGATGTCCTAGAGATAGGATGTCTTAATGACTGTCTAGTGCAGTAAATTATTGTGAGAAAATAATTTAACTCATGAATTACCATGATGTCATTATGCTACTCCAGCTTTAATAGTTTAGCAAGAGTAACTACCTTTCATTTGCCTGAGCCCTATGCGCAATAGAATGAAAATTCACAGTATCTACAAACAAAAAATTTGAGTTTGATGCATCCATGCAACAGTATGTACTTTCATTTTGCAGTAATGAGTGGAGTAACAGTCCTCCATCCTCCAGCAGGGAGACAACTAGGAGTAAATTATAAATGAGAATTTCTTCTCATCTATCTAGTGAACCAGACCTCAAAGGAAGTAAAGAAGTCAGGCTATGCTCTTTGTCTATTCCCTCCACCAAAAACAAATAAGTAGATCAGTTTTTTCAACTCAATGAGTTAAGCTGGGATCCTAAAACTGTTGTTACTTACCTATATGAAAATACATCCAAAAAAGCTATCTTGAAAATACATTATTGAAGCTGCAAAAGTAAGTGTTCAAGTGCTAAGAACCAGAAGATTCCTGCTCCCTGTAGAAAATAAATTCAAGGTTCGAGCACATTTCTCCTACACAGTGAGTAAAAGAACCCCTTTATGGAAGCAATATAAGTGTAGTCAAGTGTAACTGTGTAATCAAGAATGCGCTTGAGAGAAAGCGATGTCTCTGGAACTGCAACTCTTGTGCACACCCAAACACATATGCATGCTGCTCCCTCCTTTCCCAGGCTTCTTTTGTGCAGCAGTTCTCACAAACCCCAGCTCTCAGGGTGAGGCAGTGTGCCCTAACCCTGACAACTCAGTACAGACTGGGTAAAAAAGCACTATTTTACTAGTGTCTTGGCCAATTATCAAGGCAAAAATCACAAATAATTGAGATTTCACTCTGAAACTCTACATTAGAGACTCTAGACCCTACCCAGTTTCAGATATCATATTAAGGTAACTAGAAAATGGCTTTACGAAAAACCCCAGACAAAACAGTGTTGCCCTTTTTGTAGTCACAGCCATGGGTAGGAGATGATTCTGTGTCTATTGTCAAAACGAGCTTAATGGTTCAGAGTTCACCATATTTTGTAACCCATTATTTCTTCTGTATTAATGCGGTGGCTTAGCCTTTTTGCACATTATCAACTATGAAGATATCTTAAAAGACTGAATCTCCATTTCATATGAAAGTTAATTACAGTTTGGAACAGCTAGGAAAAAAAGAGAAGAAAATTGGATTACTTGTGACAGTGTTATGACAGGCTTTTGCATATGATGATTTGCAATAGCCTTTGAGTGCTGGGTGCAGCTAGATGATAGTAATATCAAAACAATCTTGAATATGCAAATGTGCATATCTACATATCTATGGCATCTATGACAAAACTTTTTATTTTTTATTTTTTATTTTTTTTTTACTTTCTGTTATAGGTGCAAACAGCAGGGATAAAACAATTCCCTGGAGTTTTCATATCTCTGATAATGATCCCAGACATTTCAAATTCTGAACTAAAGTATCTTCGATATTTCTAGGGCAGCTTTTTATGCATTCACAATTACTTTGTAAAAAAATTAAACTTATTAAAATTCAGACAGAAATATTTCTCTTTTTTTCCTATTTTTTATGTTTTGCTTTAGAATAAATTGAATGTAACATATATGAGAACATTGTGCATAAGAAATTTATATGACAATTTTAAAAGAAAATAATTTCTATAACATATAAGTAGGTTTTTTTACTTACATTTTTTTTTGTTTTAGCTAAATTTAAAATATTTAAATGGCATACATTTGCATTAATTTTATTGCCAAAGGTAAAATGAAATCCACACAAAATTCCAGTTCATATTCAACTTAGTGAATATTTTTATTAAGAATATATCAGAGAAAGGTCAATTTTTACACATGAATAACTTGAATTTGTATTTCAGATTCTTACACTTTAATCCCTGCAGCAAAACTTTCAACTGAGCAGAAAATTTTTTTCAATGAGCCATTTACTAAAACAATCACACAAATGTACTTCTAACACTGAATGAACTACCACTGTGACAATTTGCCATGATTTAACTTTCAAATTCGAAATTGCTGACATGATGACAAAAAAGACAATGAGAGCAAACACATTACAGGAAAGGGCACAACTTTTTTTTTTGTAATTGTCACAGAATTGTGTCAAAAGGACATGTAGCTCCTGTTGTGGAAAATAATCTTTCTATCTTTGTTCGATCCCTGTTTCATACTGCATATAATAATTTACAGCTCTTGGGGAGCAAGTGTCACCTACCCAAAACAGTGCATTTCCAGTCTTAAAAGCTTCTTCATGTTATTGCTTAAAGTTTTCATTCTCAATATTTTGTTTTGCATGTCACCTGTTTTTCCCAATATTTTTTTCTCTTTATACTTACAGTGTGTTTCTAAATGAAACAGCCTTTTATATCCTCAAAGTATTAGCAATTTCTCAACTTCTTTTAAAATATTTTTTTAATTAAAGAATAAAAAATTGTATAATATCTTATTATTATTTGATGACATCATAGTGTTAATTGATTTTAATCAGTAAAATATTGACTTAAGACAGTTTTCCATCAATATAATGACAATTAAAGAGTGTTTGTAGCTTGCCCCAAAAACAGGCATTCTTACTGTTGTGAGATACAATTTTCCTTTTACAAAGAATTATCTGATTTCATAGAACTGCAGATACATCAGTAGAGGATCTAAAGACAAGACATGCTTTATAAACTACAGAAAAGCAATTGTTTGCCTGCTATTAACTCTTATTCTAAATACACTTAAAAGCTGCACGAGTTTATTGGGAAGTATAGATTTTTTCTTCATTGAAGACTGTACTTCCTAAAAAGAATTTCCTTTTTTGCCTTTCCATTTTCCAAGTCATAAGATAATCAAACCATTTTTAAATAGGTATGTTATAGTTTTGATTTGTTAATTTAAATATACTTATTTTTTTGTTGTGAGATAGAACCAGGAGCAAAAGAGCAAGGTAGGCCTAAAGCTTAGAAGGGTATAAAAAGAAATTTATTAACTACAATTATACAAAGAAAGAAAGAAACAAATTTAGAATGAGATTTTCAGATCACTCTCTCTTCCCTCTTCCCATTCCTTCTTGGCAACAAAACAAACATACAAAAAACTACTTCCATCAGTTTTCAACTTAAATAGTCTTTTTCAGTTTACTTCAGAGAGAGAAGTTTTCTCTTGTTAGGCCATAGGAACTTTTTTACAAGGAGGGGAAAAAAAACTAGTTTTGTCATGGCTTTATTTTTTACGCTTTGCATTCAGTCCAGAAAAAAAACTTGCAAATCATGAAGCTCTTCCTATCTTCACAGCCTTCCTAAAGCTGTGCTTATGGGCCATGTTAAACTTATGAGGTATTACTTTTAAGAATAAGTTGTTTTAAAGTAAAAGTTTTCTTTATCTTTTTCTTTCTGTTCATGCTTTATTCTCAAAAAAACAAGATCTCTTTCTTTTCTCAAGGCAAAGATTTTTAACACAGATGCTTTTGGTCAAATGATTTATCAGACAGAGCACTCCAACCCCCCATGTCCTTTTTCCACGGTTTATTGTCGGAGTCTAAGACATTCCTTTGGGAGTCCAGAGTTGCTGAGACCCTGGTCAGGGGGCTCTGAGACCCTGGAATGATGCCCAAAACATCTGTGGGTTTAATTATAGCCCTTGAAACAAATTACCCACTTTATATGAGAACCTAAAAGTCACAGTAGTTTAAGTAGTGTTATCATAAAATGAAAATATAGATTCTAGGATTTTTGGGAATGGGAATTTTAGAACACAAGATGGAGGAAAAAGCACGTGTTTAGTCTTTCTTTGTTCTTCTTCTNCAAGGCTGCAATGCTGGAGCTGTGCCAGGATCTCAGAAACTCAGGCTGTGCTGAAAGGGGTGGGGTGGGGGAATAGCTGGGATCTTGCTCAGCCTCCCTGGGTTTCAGTTATAGCACTCACTGTGGAGGGCCACCCCTGCTCCCTGCCAGGCCATGCCAGCTCCCCACACAGGGGCCCAGCACTGCCCATGGCCACCCCTGCTCCCTGCCAGACCTGCAGGCCTGCAGTGGGGCCAGGCGGGCCTTGTTATCTGCACTGCTGTCAGAAGAGAAGAGAGCTTTTTTTCCAGGTTACCTCCTTCAAAATGTGCTTTCACAGAGCGAACTAACTTTCTCCAATTGGTTCCTCAGGCTGTCAATAACCAAACCAGCCTTCAATTGGTCCCATCAGCTCACAGAAAAAGTTCTCATAGAGAAAAACCTCTCTGAGTCTGTCCTCCTCAAGTGAAACCAGCATAAGATATAAACTAAAATTTATCAAAACTGCATTGTTTTGAGGCTTATGAAAACAAAACAAATCTAATCAAACAAGTTGGTTCATTCTTCAAAAGTGAATTTGGAATGCACCCAACTAATCTAAAAAAAAAAATAGAACCTTACAGCACTGAAAATTTTCTGCATTCAGAATGTGAACACGTGCTTGAATTTGGCAATTTTAAATTTTAAAATTATTAAATTTTCTATTTTATTGATATTTTGCATAGGGTAAAAAAGAAGATTTTTTTATAAATTTATTTGCATACACAGACTATCTTTGATAGAAAGGAACATGATATAACTATTCTTGACTTAATTGACATGCATGGAAGAATTTGATCTGAATTAAATATTTGAAAATATTAATTGCTGGGTGATTTTTTTGAAATTTCCTGTTTATTTACTTGTATATGGTAAAAGTTATTATCAAGATCTTCTTTCATGCAGTTTTCTAAACATTAAAACCATGAGAACTTGGTTTTGTTATTCATGATACTAGCTAGAAATAAACTTTTAAAGAAATTGATCTTACTGTGATATTCACCTTTTTGCAGTTTATGACAATATAATGATGAATTGTCTTGCAGTAACACTCACTGAAGTCATGAAAGGTTAATAACTCATTTAAACATTCATTACATGTCCCTATCAAAGTCATCTTAATTTCACAAAGACATCTAAGTTTCTCTTTAGGGAAACACTCTCTCAGGATTCAAGTGTGATTCTTTATTAACAAAATGGCAAGTGCAAAGTTACATGTCAAAACCCTGACTGATGATGCTGCAAATTGGTTCTTCCACCAAAGCAGAAGACTTTAAATTACTGCTTTCTAAAGGTGTGCTCCCTCAAAGGCAATTAATGTGTCAGTTGTCAGTCAGGATTATTTAATTTCCCAGTGAGGGCTAAGAAAATGGGTACAGCAGATTGATGAACAGAACGTGGTGGTGCCCACAAGAGAATTCTAATAATGGTGCTGGTTTTCCACCTTTATTTGGTCTCAGATTTAAGAATTGAAAGTTCAGTGTGTCAAGTAGAATTTGGAAATTTCTTTTAATACATTCAAAAGCAAGCAAGCAAGCAACCAACCAACCAAAAACCAAACCAAACAACAAACCCCCCCCCCAAATACTAGAAAAGCCACATAAGAAATCAAATCATCACAAGGACATGAGGTTTTTGAAGATAATGTTCCTAGGCATTCATAACTTTCCCCATGCAAGTCATAAACAAGCATGATAAAATTGCTATTTCCAGTACATCTGTTTTTTTATTTATCTTGTTGACAAGCTGTGGCCCACACATCCCTATCTCAGAATGAACAATAGTTCACCTAAAAGTTGTAACAACATTTTAAATACTCATTATTCTGTGATTCAGGACAGTGCTTTTTAACTGATGTCCTATGACTTAGGAATGTCATCATGTCCAGAATTCAGGACTCTTTGAATCTGCATTACTAAGTTTTTCCTGGTCCAAATCAAAAGCATTCTCCAAAAAGGAATCTTGAAGTTAAATACACTTATATACTGTTCAATTCACATGGTGGACCATTCTTAGACTACATCAGCTGACTTTCTTACAAATGAAATTAAACTGGAAAATGCAATAAATCCAGGATTATAAATCATTCAGCCCATGAGTCTGCACTGAAGCTAGACTGCAGTATACTCTCAGAAATTACATGGACATGAGATTCTCAGTGTCAAACTTTCCAGTGCGTAAATCCATTCCAACCACATCATTTGCTGATGTATACATAGCTCAGATCTCTTCTGCTTTCCACTTGTCATCATGTAGTCAAACTTCCAAAATACAAGTATTTCTGTAGGAATGCAAAGAAGAATTGAAATAAATTCTGACAATTTGAGAAACAGAGGCCATGCAGAAGAACTTCAGTGTGGAAACAGTCATCCCAGTTATGTTTTGCTCTTTGCACGTCCTGATGCCTCTAAAAACAAACAGCATAAAAACCATCACTGTGACTTTCAATAAGATAAATGTTGATGTGTACACAGATGGGATTTGATAAACCCAGAGGGGTAACAAACAGATAAATACATTACTAAGTTTTCTGGAAAAAAATAGAGGCTATATGCAGTAGATTTCTAATCTCTGAATAAATACTTCATCAAAATTGCTGTCTAGACGTTTGTCACATTAAAACTTGCAGTATGTGATATTACTTAAATCTATTGCTTTTCATTTTATTGATTCAGAATTCATTTTTTTCAGTCTTCCAGTAACAAAATGCAGTGTTTCTAAAGACAGGATATTTAAGTAATTTCCCTTTAAGCATGTAAACATGCTGAGTTGTTCGAGAAATTATATCAGAAGAGCAGAGTGTTCCCTTGAAACTGAAGCTGCTGTATAATGGAGTGTAAAAAATAAGATCTCTTCATGTATTCTGCTAAAAAGAGATTTTGTATTAGAACAGGGACCAGAAAATCCTACATGCAGTTTTTTTGTATGGCAGATTCTACCAAATAAATTAAACAATTAAGTAAATGTGGTATTATTATTTAATAAATAGCAACATTTATTGAAATAAGAATATAACATTTATTGCCAATTGAAAGATTGATAAGAAAATTCGAGTTTAAGTTTTCACATTGGAGCACTTCTGTTAGACAGACAAGTAAAAGAAAGTAACATTTAGTTTTCTACTTTCTCTTTTCAAAGAACTCTAAGAAAAAAGAAGAAAGCCTGAATATTTGAAATAGAATGCAAATGACAGAATTTTTGCTAATCCTTACAGAAGCTCATATTGTCATGAAGAAAGAATGCCTTATCTTTCAAGAATCTAATCCAAAATGCCTACGGTGCTTTGTGTTTAAAGCTGTAGGTAACACTAGGCAGCAGACATAAAGACCACGTAGCCAAGGGAATGTGTAAAACCATTGCTGATAAAGTATCTATACCTTAAGGATAGAATCACAGTGTACTTTGTAAAATATATTAATTTTCTTTATTAAGGTATTTTAAATGTGTTTTTGAGTGTGTACAGGAATCGGTAAAAGACACAATTCATTAGGAAAATACTCAACTGAAGAGGAATATTATTCCTGTTTCATTCATTCCAATAGTTTTTTGTTTTCTGAAAACTTCTCTGATTTACAGATTGGATTGATCATTTTTAACATTAAAATTAAATCTACTTGCATAATCTTACATTGTATTTATATTTAGAATATCTATTGTTATGAGCATGTGAGAGTACTTTGATAGCATTTGCATTTCTTTTCTAAGACATGATCGACAGGGACTCAAAGCCACTATCAATAAACCTAGCAATATGTATTAAAATATTTAATAACATTTTACTACTGGAAGACATGTCTGAGGAAGTACTATATTCTGAATAGTCTAAATTGTGGCATCTGCTCACTTTAAAATTCATTTTTATCTGAGTCATCTTACTCTTTTTTGCAACTTGACAGAATAGCTTGACTCATTTTTAAAGACACAAAATGTGTTTTTAATTCCTCAGCATGTGAAGAGCTCCTTGACTGATAATGTTTTCCCTCATTCTTTTCTTCCAATATTAAAAGTTATCTTGTTTTCACTGCACTAGTCTCTACACATTTACTTTAGAAAAGTCAACCAGATTTAAAGCTCTTAGAAAAGAAAAAAAAAATCCCTGATTTCTGCACTTAACAGGCCTCTTTCTTGTGGGTAGCCTATGTGCTGTTCCCTTTCTGAAGTGTTAAATTTGCTTTATGGATCACCAAGAGGAGAAAATTTTCTTTGCATAAAGATAGAGCTGAAGCAGACATCAACTGCAGTCTGAAATCTAATGGATGGAAGGATCCTTCCTCTGTTTCATGACTATGTAAAAGATTTGCGTATCTTTAGAATAGAAATCATCACAACTCAGCCAAAAATTTTTGGAAAAAAAAGTTTATTCTGGAGAGGGTTATGCAACATCCTTTGGCTGGGGTGATATTCTGCCAGTGATTCTCCATAATGACGAGAATGATGACAATTTTTATCCTATTCCAGGGAAGAAACTTGCAGGCTTGATACAATTTTTACATTTAACAACATTCCTGAAATCCCGCCTGTTAGGCCAACTTATTCCAAAGATGGTGTCATTCATGGACAAATCGCTCTTTATCTTAAAATACATGCTTAAGTGGAAAGCTGACAGCTGGCATAGAAGAACAAGGCAATAGGCAAAAAAAACAACAACAAGAAAGTTTTCATATATTTATATAAACTGAGTCTCATAAATATATCTTTTTAATAGTTATGATTGTCCTTTGGAATAAAATGGAATGTTCTCCAACCCACTGGCAAATAGATGACTAAGGTTATCACACTTCTGCCTAGGAAGCAGGTCTTGTTTCTGGACATTGGGATTAAGGATGCTGTAACCTTACAAACCTTTTTCTGCCACCAAAGATCAGACAAAGATGACCTCCATTATATCCTTTCTGGTGTGACATCTGACTTTTTGTATGTCTTCTCAGGACTAAAATTAATCTTTATTATTTCTGAAATGGATAGAGCAACCATTCACAGAAGTATAGGTACATATGGAGTGCTAAGTCAATTTTCTTCCAGCACTGTAAATACTTTGTGTATCTCATTATTTTGTGTATTTCATTCCATATTTTATTCAAATTTGAAAAAAATGTTCTGATTCCACTTAAACCAGAAAATTATGTTTCATTAGGTTCCAAGAGAGAAGAAACAGCAGGAGACAAGGAAAGGGGAAAGGAAGGGAAATTATTTTGTAACTATTCAGACACAAATATTAAATGAAAACTATGAACATTCCAGAGGGAAGCTACTGCTGGGAAATCAGAAACTATGCAGATTAAATGTATTTGTTTAAATTGCCTAACTTCCTTGGCATTTTTTAAGAAAAGCTAAATCTTATTCTGAGAACACAAACAGGACAGCCCTCAAAGATTTAATAATGAAGCACACTTTTCCCTCAAAAAAATGTTTTGTGTCACATGTTGAAATCTTGTAATAATGCAAAATGTATATTTGGCTAAGTTTTAACATATTGCAAATAGGGATGACAGAAATGCCAAAAGCTATAAATACAAAGGGCTATTCGTTTACTGGAAATAATTCTCTGTGGACAAAAGATGAAGGAGTTAATCAATTTTGTAACCAGTTTGCCCCTTTCCATTAGCATCAGCTAGGTCAAGAAATGGTAATATGCATAAGAAAACACATAATATGTTTCTCTTTTATTCTCTTCTCCTGTCTGGGAAGCGATAGGTCCTTAAAAATATTTTTAAAGGAATCCCACAACCTTAGCTATCACACAAATAATCATTAGTCTGATTATTGCCTTTTCAGCCAAATGCTTGTTGCTTAGCTCTGTGCTTTTACTTAGCCAGTGAGATAATTTTTTAAGACCAAAACTACCTAGCAGTGACCTTGAAATTTAAGAAATCTTAACAGCTCTGAAAACAGCCTCCATAGGCCAAGGAACTGGAAGAGCTTTAGTTACCAGAGAACTATACTATTAAATTGCTAGAGCAGAAGTATAGATATATAGTTGTAGAGCAGAAAAGAATCAGAATCACTGAATTGTTTGGGTAGGAAGGGAGCTTAAAGATCATTCAGTTACAAACCCCCTGACATAGCAAGAGACATCTTTCACTAGAACAAGTGGCTCAAAGCCCCATTCAACCTGGCTTTGAACATTTCCTGGGAGGGGCATCCACAACTATAAATATCTCAAAGTTGGGTGCCAAGAAGGTGGTGCCAGACTCTTCCAGGGCTGCCCAGTGACAGGACAAGGAGTAATGGGTAAAAACTAAAATACAGGAAGTTCCACCTCAACATCAGGAAGAACTTCTCTACACTGAGATTGGCAGGGCACTGGAAAAGGCTTCCCATGGAGTTCATGTTGTCTCTCTCTGAAGATATTCAACATTCACCTGGATACGTTCCTGTGTCAACTAATCAAAACCCACCTGTCCCCTTCCTTGGCAGGGGAGTTGGACTAGATTATTTCTAGAAGTCCCTTCCATCAATAACAGTTCTGTTATTCTTTGGGCAACCTGTTCCAGTACCTCACCACTCTAACAAATTTCTTCTTAATATCTCATCTAAACCTCCTCTCTTTCAGTTTAAAGTAATTTCTATTATCCTGAGACTATATGCCCTTGTGTACCTTCCCTCTTCAGTTTTCTTGTAGACTCATTGGAAGGCTGTTATATAACCTCCCTGGAGTAAGGATCTCTTAGATGGAAGTAGCAGAGGGAAGAATCACTTCCCTCAACCTGCTGGCCACACTTGGTGCAGCCCAGAATACAGCTGGCTTTCTGAGCTGCAAGTGCACATTTCTGGGTCATGTTAAGTTCCTTGTTAATCAGCAGCCCTAAATCCTTTTCCTCAGGGCTGCCCTTGATGCATTCTCCACCCAGCCTGTATTTGTGCTTGGGACCGCTCTGGCCTACATGCAGGACTTTGCACTTGACCTTGTTGAACTTCACGAGGTTTGCACAGGCACAAATTCCAAGCCTATTACAGTTCCTCTGGATATCATCCCTCCCCTCTAGCCTATTGACTGTTCCACATAGCTTGATGTTGTCAGCAAACTTGATGAAGGTGCCCTCAATTCCACTGTTATGTGGGAGGAAGTATGTCATGAAGGAGAAAGCAAATCATGAGAATGATGCAGTGACATGAGCTGAGTGGCTGACAGCCTTAAGAAGTGTTCAAATACTGGATTATTAGATATTTTGATGTGAGACTTCCTTAATTCTTCTTGCAAAACAGTTCTGCTATTAAACTACATAATGACCCTTTCTTACTAGTACTTAGCCAGACCACTGGAGTATAAATATTATTATAGATTTTCACTGAATATGGAAAATGAGCCGAATAGACCCTTTATAGATTTGTGACTAAAATTCATCTAAACCAAACTTCTTCCCTAGTCCTATTAGAAAAATAACAACAGGAAAACCCGTTCCCATTCTGAAGTGCTTCTTCTCCTGATAAACTATATAGTAAGCTTAAATATTTAATTTTATCCTGAAGGTTCAGCTAGGAGGTGAAGCACCTCACTCAAATTTTACATAAATATTACTCGTCCCTTAAGTATTGCAGTGCACCAAAAGGTTTATGCATATCTCACAACTTGCTTCAAATCCCAAACCAGAGTTTCAGTGCAATATGAGCTATATGTGTACCTCTTCTTTGCACAACCCAAAATCATTGACAGAGTGAAGACACAAGTATTTAACAGAAAATATCAAGAGAAGTACATAAAATTAATCACTATACAGGGAACAAGTCTGTTTCTTTTAAAAGGTGGATTGGGAGAAATCTGATAATATTTCATCACGCATGTCTCAGGTATAACCCTCTAAAGCTATCAGCCATGTGGATCACTCCTTCACATTCATTATGTATAGTGCCTCAGTGTCTGTGTCTTTTAAGCTCTAGAATGCAAGATGGCTGGAGGTTAATACCAGGTTTCCTATGCATGCTATCTTTGAAACCAGCATTCCGTATCCATTTAGGATTCAAGCAAATTGAACAGAGCACAAAAGTGCTTTACATACATTAACTCAGCAACTCTACAACAAAATTCACTTGTAAGAGGAGACAAATATCTGCATAATGTTTCAAGTGAAAGCTGATGCAGGCTTTAAATCTGAAAGCAGGAAGGACGGTTTAAGGCATGGAGTCTAAAGAAAAAAGGATTTAAGGTGGATAAAGTGTGCTCACAAATGAAAAGTAGTTCAAGTAAGACTGAAAGCAGAATGTGCTACAGGGATTGTCAAGCAAGAAGCAGAGACAAAAGTAGACAATAGCAAAGAAGGAACATGAAATTTGTATATAATGCATATATATCTGTATATTTGTAAATACAGGTAGGCAATAATGGGTATGATCACAATGCCCACATGATGTGTGTGTTGTACAGCCAGCACTGGCCTTCATAACAAGGGATCACAGTTCCTTCTTCCAGACATGGCACAGATGCCTTCAAAGCCTAATGTCCTGGATTTCCAGCTCTTTCAAAGCCCATGTATAATCCAGCCACAGGATGTTCCTGTCTGTATTCTCTCGTCTCTGGTAAAGACATGCCAATGAGTTTCACAAAGACAGAAAGAGGTGAAGGATATCTCAACAGAGGAGAAGCATCTAGGGCAAGAATTGAATGCAACCACGGGGACAGGTTGGGAGGAAATAAGTGAATTTACAGTGTGCTTGGCTGTACTTTGAGGTGAGGTATCTGAGTGGGAGAGGTGTGAGGCAAGAAAGTTCCTGGAATCCCTCCCTTCATTCAGCCGCACTATTCCTGATTGGGGCAGGAGTTTTCATGAAGGATCACAGTCTACTGAAAAGGTGTGCAGAAAATATCCAGGGATGCACAGGAAGAAGCCTCAATTATTTCAGAAAAGATTAAGGCAGAAAATGCTCCAAAAATCAGAACTGTTTTTGAACTGTATTTCTTTACATGTAAAACCACCTCAATTTATTGGAGCATGTATTCGACACAAGATCCAATACACTTCAGTCAGAACTGCAGTGTCCCTCAGATGGACTTCTAGATAAGAGCTATATATTTGGTGATTATAACTAATTTATAGCATTGGTCATCAGGGGTATTAGAGGAAAGTAATTTTTTGTATCTTCTAAAATATAGTACTAGCAAATATTTTCTGAAATGTGATTAAGCTTAGCAGTACATTTTTAGAAAGCATATTCTTTATTAGATAGAATATTAGACATATAGTCCTGCAGCATATGTGAAAGACTAAATATTTCAAAAATTTTTTTTAAAAATTCATTCTCTTACCGAAAGTAATATTTTTACCTTTTTTTTGACACAATGTAGTCTTTACTTGATTTGAATTTTTATTGTCTGAAGCACATTCTCATGGAAAACTTGAATGTTGTGTACTTGCAGTAATTTGAATTATGGCACCATGTAGTCCCAGTTTAACTGACACAAATTCAGTTGCATCTATATTCATATACAAATAATTTAGAAAACTCACAGCCTGAAACAGTTTAGAAAACAGTAAATAATAAACTGTGACTATCCTTAGGAGATATCAAAAATTTCTTATTATCTTGTGTTTTTACAGGCGAGATTTTCTGTGGGTTTTTCGCTATGTGCAATTGTGAATTGTGAACAGAGAATTCGACTCTGTTTCAGATGTTGACTATGCATTAAGTTAAAATATGGTGTGGACAAATTGAAATGTTTTCCCTTTATGCAACTACTTATTTCCTCAGCCTAAATAAAGATATTTAGCTGACATCAGTTGTGCAAACTTTATATATATCTTTTATATGAAACTACATAGAAATTCTCTAACTGCTTTTTCAGTAAGATGGAGACAAGATTATCCCAAGAT
The DNA here is from genome assembly GCA_013397375.1 of Toxostoma redivivum. NCBI lineage: Eukaryota > Metazoa > Chordata > Aves > Passeriformes > Mimidae > Toxostoma > Toxostoma redivivum. The sequence continues at coordinate 2,087 of VXBI01012445.1, read as the reverse complement.
GATACACAAGGGAAACATAATACACAAGAAAAGAACTTGTCATTAATGTTAAAGAAACTAACTCAAAGCAGAAAGCAGAATACGATAAAATGGAGTTAAAATATGGTTTTTTTATGATTATTAAAGTAGATACTTACCTTAAAATGCTTAAACAGATCAAATGAAAATCCAGAGTAATAAAAAAGGAAATGAGACAATACATAACATATCTAAAGAAGGGATTAGACCTGAATTTAAATGATTCCTTCATATTCATCTTATGAATGTAAAATAAAAAATGTTGTAAAGTACAACATGAATGCTAAGCAGATTTTATTTAGACTGACTAATTGACTCATGCAAAGTGAATCAATAGTGTAGGTTATAATGATACTGCATGTATGAACACCCTTAAAGATGTTTAGACACCACTTTCCCTAAATGAAAATGCACAGTTTTCCTATTCACTTTCTCCATGTCAGAGCAGTAAAGTTCAATGTTAAACTAAAGACAATATGAAAGGCTATTTATGCTTTCACATTTGAAAAGCCAATGACCTAGAATAAGATCAGCTGGGGCACATATACATACAGTATTGCTGATTTCCTTATAAAATTATTTCATTTCTTCTGTTAAAATATTTTAACAGAGAATACACTGTTATTTCAGAACAACTTTCTGATGCCAATTCTCAGCTTCACTCCATGTTCAACACAGTTAGCAGCAAAGTCATTTAACCCCTGCTGTCAGGAGGCTGGGTTTATTAACAACAATGAAGATGATAACGTGATATAAACCTGAGCAATACCAAAATAGATGGGGTTTACTTGACAAAACAGAGGGGAGCAAAGAGACTCTAAAACATTATTAGCTTTTAGTGAGGAATACACTACAGCATCCGTTTAAAAGGATAAAGCTTTTAGAACAGACATTATGTCCAGTTAACTCAAAAAACAAACAAAACTACATTGATTAGTAAGGAGAAACCTCTAGGGCATGTTACAAAGAGCTTAATACTGGGATATTAAAGAGAAAAGGATGCATAGTTTTCAGAATCAGAAACATTCTGATTCACAACCAACATAAAAATCTTTCCTTGCATAACTTTTTGACAGAATCCACTGGAACTTTCATATTCAGAGTCAGTTTTTGATTTAGATTCTATTGCATTCACATTTACATTTCACAGACTGTAAAAGAACAACTAAATCAAGCAAAATTATATACTGATTCCTGCACTAAATTTAGCCTCAAAATTAAATCGTATTTCTCTTCTTTAGCCAATTATCTTGAAAGAAAAGAAATTGTTTCTATGGTTTTTCTAATATTTCAACTTTAGGTAAATGTTGCCAATAGTAGCATCATTTTTTGCCTCATAAAACATAGTACAATATTATGAAGCCAGAAGGATAGCTAGATTTTGTTCATTTTTAAAAAGAGATCGATAAGTGCTTTCCTATTGAAACTCTTTTTGGACTTAGTGTGTGTTCCCACCTTTCATTGAAGGCAGTAGTAAATCAGGAAAGACATGGGAGACAAGACCATGCATCAGCAGTGACTGTGCTTTTCCTCAATTCTATTTTCTCTCTTGCTTATAGATTAGGTAGTGAATGAAAAAGATAGAAAAAAATCAGGAGATAACAAGGATTCTTCTAAATTACCTGCAAACATGGTAGAAATCAAACAGTAAAATAAAAAACAAACAAAAAAAAAGTGAATGAAAAAATCATCCAAAGAAACCTCCCAAACAACCAAGCCAGAGAATATTTAAAAGCAGAAAACTCAAATTACTCTTTTTTTTAATAATCACATTATTTCTTTTTCCATTGCTAAAATACTTGCCTGTTTCTGTAACTGTATTGAAAATTATATTATTGTCTCTAAGCGTTTAGATACTAACAGATTTACTTCTTCAACTCAATTGCAAAGTATTTCAAAAGTGGTAGATTATCAAGGAACAAATAGATGAAAGTTCATAAAAGTGCATGAAGTTCCAGGCCCAAGAATCTTTCAAACATTAAAAGCCACAAAAAGCTCTTTAATACACAGTAAGAAAAAGCCATTAGGAACACAGAAATTAGTGGTTGTCTTGGTTTAAGAGATAGGTA